>JALPQD010001098.1:112574-124701 GCA_023101885.1 Typhlomys cinereus | reverse complement strand
AGCACTTCTCTCCCAAGCTCATTCTTTCTTCAGCTTCTTCGATCACACACCGAAGGGCACTCGGCATGTTACACAATGGCTATCAGCAAACGAGTCCCATTGGGAGCACAAAGTCTTAAAAGCAGAGACCACCTATTGTTCTCTAAGCATGGAGGGCTGGGAGGGCTGGAGGCAGCTCAGCGTTTACCTCCTCTTCCTTACTAGGATAGGCATGAGCCAAGGCCCTGGGGCTGGTGCAGATCTGTTGGTTCAGTGCCCATTTTCCTGCCACCGAGTCCTCCTCTGGCTATAGCACGGGCATTCTAATGAAGCACATGGCTCTCTGTCAGCCATTGCTCAAGGACTCTCTTCTAACATTCCACCTTCCCCAGAGCCCAGGGTGTGACGCTGTCATTCTAGGGTTATTGCTAGTATCAATTCTGCCCAATTCTTGCTACTTTAGGAACTCCATCTTCAGGAAGACAGTGTCCTGGGCACCCATGAAATCATACACAACCGGCAAAGACGGGGAAGGAAGTGCCAGGACAGCACTGGGGGCTGTAGCGAGCTCCTGGCTTGGAACAGTGAAGAGGCACATCTTCTGCACAGCAGAGGAGTCCTCAAAGACGCCCACATGACTGAAAGTCCTTTTCTTCCCTATTACCCCTCTTCTGCTTTCAAGCAGCTTCTCAGACAGCAGCAGCTGGAGTTGAAAGTGATTTCCAGGTAACGAAGAACCAAGGTCTCTGCTATTAACTGTTTCATGCCTGCAGCCACGTGGGAAAAGCCCGTGAGTCGGAGGCGGTCCGGCTGGTGCTGGCGAGTGCGGGTTTGGACTCTGCCTTCCCCAAACAGCAACCGATAGCACAGGGCCTCATTGGGTTACGATTTCTTTCTCTGCCAGGATCCCTGGATCTGACCGTTCTTGAGTGGAGATTCATTTCTAGCTAAGTCTGTATTCACACATGTTGGCTCATCCTTGAAAAGTAACAGAACTGCCGCGCTGTCTGTATGTAGTAGTGTAAGGGCCATTCTAACTTGAAACCCATTTATGCAGTATTGAGGTCGTCAAGGTGGCAAGCAAATCTTGTTTCCCTGTGGCTACCCTTCATGCTTTGGAGTCCTGAGATATAACTTCTACAGTCAAGGGCTTTGGCTATCAGCTCACTCCTGGATTGTCTGTGCCAAAGTGAGGAGAACTCCCACGCAGTTCTTCCTGTCCAGTGCCCCCTCCCATGTGAGACTCTATTCCCATCCTTAAAGTTTGTAGTGAAGGGCTCTATATCACCCCCCATGGGACGTCACTGCTGCTGTAAAGGGTCCCATTCATTATCCCTACAGAGAGAAATATCCAGAGTGAAGATTCAAACATGGCGTGCTCAGCCTTTCTCTATTTTATAGAATACTGGTCCTGTACACAAGAACAGAGCTTTTTAATCACCTAATCATTCCTCACCTTTTAATACTACCACACTTGGAATCCAGTTTTAATAAGAATTTTAGGGAGAAACAAGCATGCAGACCATTAGAGAGCTAAAAATGTAAAGGCCTGTGAAAAACACAAACAGATGTGGATTTATTTGGATCCAAATCTCCACATCCCCTGCAGAGACTTCATTAAGCATTAATAACAGGAAGGAAAAAAAAACCAGAATGTTTACATTTCAAATTTTGTAGCTGATCTTAATTCTTTTGGATGGCATTTACGTTCTTGATTGGTTTTATGACCTTTCTCTGGCAAACTGTCACTCTGAACAGTTACCAATATGTCAATATGTAAAGTACCCCAGCAGGCACCATTCAGACCTCAGCTATCAGGGAAAAGTTACCCGATGCTTCCCTGCTTCATTCACAGCTACTGTTACTTCTGTCAATCTGAGGACCTGCTCACTACCCCGCGGCATCTACCTAATGGTTTGCAAAGTCTTGGTGGCTTTTTAGAACCCTCCCCCCCTTATTATTTATTTTTTTTTACTCTAAGCTTTTCAATTACAGATGCTGTTGCATTTCCTGTCCTGAATTTTATTTAAAACAGGAAACAAGAGGTGTAATCCTCCACTCCTGACTGCAGACTTTCCTCACACACTTGAGATTTACTTCCAAACCGAGGGACAGGAGTCAAAGATGCAGTTGCTGAAATGCTTGTGTTTAGGCAAGCACGGGTTTTCATTTTTATTCTACATGGACCGAAATACACAGCAGAAGCCGTGGTGGGAAGGCGGGCATGGGGCTGAGGCTCACGGCGGAGGGGCTGTACTTTAACATACGCAACAATCCTAAACACAGGGCTTTCCACGGCCCTGCAGTTCCACGTGTGATCTGAACTCCCTCAGAAAGAAACACATAAAAGCAAGGGGAGATCAGCTTGTCCTGTGCAGAGCACTGGGCATCCCTGGGAATGAAACGTCTGCCTTTTGGCCCCATTTCAACATGCTGAACATGGATAACTGGCTTCATAGGAGAACCTTGCCAAGAGTGCACGTGCCAGTGTGTTTTAGGAGGTACTAGAGCGAGCAAGACAGAAGAGTGGGTCTCACAGCAGCTGAGCTCCTCCCACTCCCAACACCCCTATAAGTCACACTGAAAGTGCCACTTAACAACCAGAGTTCAAAATAGCAGCAAAGCAGACCCTGCCCTTCCTCTTCTGTTACTGGGGAAAACAGCAAAGTTACTTTCGTCCCATCAGCAGGTCCTGTGGGTGGCACCTGGGTGGGGGGGAGGGGAAGCATCCGACGGGAGCCGGTCTTCTGAAAGAGCTCCTTCCTGGAGCAAAGGCCTTCCTGGATGCCCTCTGCCAGGGCACTTCACCTTTGCCCCAGGCGAGGGACCGTCCTCCCTCAGAGCTTAGCAGCTGAGCACTGGTGATGGCTCTTGCAGCAGCCACATGAAGCATCCGGACTGATTCCATCTTTGGGGAGATCAGCCCTTCCATGTGCCAGCAGAACCCTCTGAAGACCTGGAACTCACGTCCATGGTCATCTCCCTCCTGGGGAGCAACGGAGGTCACGCTGCAGGGCGGAGAGCTGTAGCAAGGCTGTTGGGAACCAGCAGAGAATCAAGATGCAGTTGACTTTGTGCTCAGCAGAAATGCTGGTTTCTATCACACTGCCGTCAGCTTTTATGCCTCTTGTGGTTATCCTGAGTACCCATGATTCCTAGCTCCGGCTTTGCATCTCATCTTAACACGAGAAAAGAGCTGGATCCTCCTCTTAAGAGGACAGACAACTCGACACCTGGTAAGACTTGCTTGGAATGTCTGAATAGTCTTGGCTTTGCTTGTGACCATATCTCCACCAGTGAGAAATAGAGAGACTCATTAACCCAAACCCACTCGCTTTCCTAAGCTGCATCCGGCCAACTTACATCCATTGGCACCAACTTGAAAAGGTTTGCTAATGCTCTCAGATCACATTTTTTTATATTCTTTGCAGCCAGATTTGCTTCAGAGACTTTACAAATGTTCGTGGACACAGGTATGCTAACGCCAACATTGAAAATAGTTGGGGTTTTTTGGGAGGAGGGGGTCAAAAGTGTTTCAAAAAGTTCTTCTTATTGTCCAGAAAAGTTCCTTTATTTTCTTCTTCTGTATCTTCGTGGATGGGTGGAACAAATCATTGCCTTGTAAAATTGCTGCTGAAATGTTTCCCGGGGAAAGAAGCAACTCAAGGACTAATGGCCTCCTCCCTTCCCGCCAGTTTTCGCCCAGGGTGCAGCATCTGCTACTGGCCCCTGGGATATCTGTGTGCTTCCTCTCCCCTCTCTCTTCTCCTCTCTCCTCCCTCTCTCCTCTCTCTCCTCTCTCCCTCTCCTCTCTCCTCTCTCTTCTCCTCTCCTCTCTCCCTCTCTCCCCTCTCCCTCTCCCTCTCCCTCTCCCTCTCCCTCTCTCTCTCTCTCTCTCTCTCTCTCTCTCTCTCGATAAACGCAGATCCAGAGGATTTTAGGCTCTCTATCAGCTCAAGGGGTCCCTCCTATCAGCGCGAGGGGCGCCTTCATGCTCTGCTAAGGAGCTTTTGTTGTTCTGAATACATCTCAGCTATATTCAAAATACAAAGCCGCTGTATTCAGTTGACATTCAGTTGACACAGATCAGCTGACATTGCATAGGAGGAGGGTGGAAATGACCTTTGTTCATGTTCTTCTAAGAACATGAACGTCTAAGAAGCAGTTAAAGCTTGAAGCTTAATAAGGGCCTTCTCCATTTAAACTGCCTGCTGCAAATTCATTCCCAGTACCTTTTACACTTCGCCTGGGACTGACTTCTACTTTGGGTTCTTATGAATGGGGGATGTCAGAGTTTGAGAATTAACGGAACCTAGTAGGCTTCCTTTCACACATCATTTGTTTATTCTTTCACTCATTCAGCAGACACTAACTCAGTATCTGAGTAACCGGGCTGGTCATTTGTTATGTAGACATCATGCTGCTTCGTTCACTGGGTCAATGCCATATACTTCTGCAGGCCGAAGGCAGATAGCACAAAGTCAGTGATTAGCCTGACCCTTGTGGAACGAGTCTTAAAGCTGGGCCTTGTAGGGAGAAAAGAAATCCTTCTACGCTCCAAACATTTCCTTTACATGTTCGGGAAAAGCCTGGGTATTCACAACCTATGCCTCAGGTACAGAAGAAACGTTGTGTACCAGAAAGAGAGCTCTCGCTAGCCTGGAAGAGACAGTCCAGAGCCTCTGATGAGGGGTTTACTCAGGCTTGACAGAGGGGTTCAGACTGGCTGAGGGAGAAGCCAAAGGCAAACGTGGCCCACGAGCCCACACAGGCTGAGAGAGATGGTTCATAACTGTGAACGTCTGCAACGGCACCCAGCTTCCTGCAGCCCCACCCAAATCCTGCTTGGGGAAGCACGCTCGTTGCTTGAGTTTGGGTTGGGAGTGTTGAAGGCTAGTTCTTGCTCATTCTACTAGTTTCCTTGTCCTGCCAGCCTGCTTCCGAAGAACTCCACTCCCCATCTGCTGGCTAGAGGTGGGCACCAGTCACATTTCCAGTCTGGGAAGGGAGCTGCTTTCTGCACACTGAAGACTCCGGGTGGGCCCTATGAGCACTAGATAGAAATACCCAGAGATGCCATCCGGACGTGACCGTGAACTGCCCCCTCCAGGCTCGTGGTTTAATCCTTAGCTGCTGTTCTGCGTGGGAAGGTCGGGGCACCTTTCGGAGGGCATCCTGCTGGAGGAAGGCATGCCACAGGGGGAGGTCTTGGGGTCTCGGTCATAGAGCCATGCTCCTCTTGCAGTTTGCTGCTTCCTTTCTCAGCCTCCATGATGATGGCTGTGACCTGAGCCACCTCCAACTTCTGTCACCTGCCATGATGGACTATATGTCCCCCTGGAACTGTAAATTAAATAAATCTCCCTTTAGTTGCTTGTGTCTGATACTGTCTCCCGGCACCAAAAGGAAAGGTAACCACGATAGATGCTCTAAAGAAGCCATGGGCTTGTTAACTTCCAGACAAGTCTGCATAACTGACACTTCTTTTAGGCCTTCAGCTCTAATTCATACCTCACCGAGAGGCGACAGGTGAAAATGAGGATTTTGATCATGTCGGGATGCCCTAGATCACTGTATCACTCTGAGTAGAGTGGGGTGACAGGCTTCACCAGGTGGGTTCAGGCTAGTGACAAACCCTTCTAGACTAAGACATGTTTGCACAGAGGTTGGGCCTGGGGAGAGGAAGAGAGATCCACACTGAGCACCCCAGATTAGGCTCCTAGCATCTAGAACCACGCACCTTGTCAGTGTGTGTGTGTGTGTGTGTGTGTGTGTGTGTGTGTGTACAAGAAAGTCACTTGAGTGAATGTGTCTGTGGAGGGTGACATAAAAAATCATTCTAGATTATTCTGTGTCCTTGGGGTTTCCCAGGCTCCATCTTCCAGGACCAAAATTAATGACTGCTACCATATCTGTTCACATTTTTTTTTTGCACGTGTCTGTGTATGTATCTGTGTATATCATAGGGCAATGTGTGTCCCTATGGAGGCCTATGGGTAACTTCAGAGATCATTCTCGATTGCTTCTTCTCCTTTTTTGCTTTGCTCTGGGATTTCCCAGCTAGAGTACAGGCTGCTGTTATTTCTGCCTGGCATTCTTAGGTGGGATCCAGGATCTGAATTCAGGTTCTTCTGCTTTTGAGTCAAAATCTTAATCCCTGAGCCATCTCTTCAGTCTACCACCCAGATCTATGATCGTAAACTCAGGTCTTTTTGCTGTGAAGCAATGGCTCTAACCGCTAAGCCATATCCCTGGCCTATATATTCTGACTGGATTCTCTTTCTTCATTCTCTCAGAAAAGTAAAATATGATTTAACTAAATGGTGTCTGCACGTGGACCTCTATTAAACCAAACATACTACTTATCGCAGTTTGAAATGTGCCCCCCACAGTCTCATATGTTTGGGAAGGTCATGCACCTTGGAGAGGTGGAGCCTTGCTGGAGGAAGGCGGTCACAGGGGGTGGGCCTTGAGGTGGATGAGTCCCACCCTATCTCCAGGGGAAAGTCTGCTTTGTAGCAAGCAGTTTGCAGCTCTCAGCTCTAAGATGTCTGCAGTGACGTAGCCTCCTCCAGCTTCCCAGCCAGCCATACAGCCTCCGCCACGAAAGACTGTTTTCTCCTCTCTGGAGCCATAAGCCAATAAATCTCCCTTTCTCCCTTAAGGTGCTTGATTTTGGGTGTTCGCTCACAGTGACGCACAAGAGTAACTGCTACGCTGCTCATTAATCTAGATGCTACACAAAACTTCACAGGGAAAGAGTTTGGAAAACCCTGGAGTTGTTTGCTGTAGATCTCAAAGTCCAGACATAGTGGTCAGTTCCACTTTTGACGAGGATGGGAAGGAAAGATGTGGATGGGGCTAGACCAACACCATCTTATCCCGGATGCCCAGGGACAGGCGTGGTGGGAAGGGAGCGTCCTAGCACTCTGTCATCTCCTATGGCCCCGAGGAAAGGACACTCCTCTCCCCAAGTCCCAGCAGCCAGCTCTGGGGGAGTTCACGCAGCTTCCAAGCGCAAGCAGTGACATGAAGGAGAGTGAAGGGGGGGCATTGGCTGACCTTAGGGTGTACAGTGAAGCTGTGCCGAGTCTCCAAGAGAGAATAGATTTTTACAGTCACTGGTTGAACATTACACTGCCGCCTGCCCGGACAATGTCAGGGTGTTGGGTCGACTCTGAGCAGGCTGCCAGCTCTCTGCAGAGATCGAAGTTCAGTTCTAACCTGAACCCTCAGTGCTCAGAATACAGCACTTCTGCCAGGCCAGTTCCCTTCACATTAAATCAAACTCCATCTTCTTCCCTCTGCCCCTGCCCCTCAGACACAAGTATTCACGTACATGTCACCTTCATGCACACCACACAGCTGTGCATATCAAGAAGCCGAGGACTGAGCAACCTCTGTTTTAAACCAGTGACTTCAGAGAGTAAACAGCAGGAGCTGGAGGAGTGCTCAGGGGCTAAGCCTCTGCCTTGCAGGCAGAAGGTCCTGAGTTCGGATCTTAGACCCTACTTAGACTCTGGGCAGAAGTGGGGGCAGCCTGCATTTCTGATCCTGGTAGGGCAGAGCCTGTGAATCCAGGGGCAGAGTAAACAAGAGGAGGTGGAGGCGGTCCGTGGTGGTTCCCGAATTCGCCTGTGGTTCTACACACACACACACACACACACACACACACACACACACACACACACACACACACACACACACACACACACGCACACACACACGCACAATTGAATAAATAATAAAAAAAGAGAGTATAACAGCAACTTTATAACCAAGGAGAGGGACAGACCTTTTGTGCGTGCACACACCACATCCAGCCAAGTGCTGCGTGAGCGACACCTCCAACCTGTGATATGCTCACTCGGGTGCAACGGTTGGGGGCACCCTCCTCCATGGCAAATGCTATGGGTGTCATTTCCTTATGTGACAGTGCCCCAGGACAATGCATAGCGGCCCATCAGAATGCAGGACACACACGGACACACACACAGTGGTGAGAACTTCGCTGAGCCCTTGTTAGGTGTCAGCCATGGAGCTGCATTTCTCACGGGGTGAGTAAGACACTTAGTCCAGGCTGGGGACACAGTTCGGCTGGGAGACGGCCAGCCAGCCCCGGAGGCACAAAGCTCAAGGCTCAGATCGCCAGCACTGCATAGAGCAGGTGCAGGGGTGCATGCTGGAACCCACAGCCCAGGACGTGATGGCAGGAGGGACAGAAATTTAAGGTCACACTCAGTTATGCAGCAGGTTCAAGGCTAGCTTGGGTTATAGGAGAGCTTCCTTCAAAGGAAGAAAGAGAGAGAGAGACAGACAGACAGACTTAACTCTTACAACTGCCATTGAGAAACTGGTGCTGTTACAGCCACTTTACAGATGATAAAGTCAACGGTGAGGAACGGCCAGCCAGCACGTGGCCGCGTAGCCGTGGGAATCTAGGTCCACCCACCTCCAGCACGCACATTCCCCACACGGCCTGTGGCTGCCTCCATCCGTCGGCGCGGGGGCCAGCAAAGCACGGCCCACCTCCCGCCCGCTTTGATCCCCTCTGGTACCATTGCCCCAATTCTGTTCACTGCACATTCATGTTGAAAGGGGAAACGCCGGTCCCTCTCTCAGGATGGATCTGAGCTCAGGACATCTCTTTAAAGAGAGACAAGAGGCCACAGGAAGGGGCAGCCCCCCTCGGTTTGCCTTTTACATCAGGGCACAAGCATTTCATTTCCTTAGTTCTGCTGCAAGAGCCGAGAAACGACCATCGCATTAGCTGAAGTAATCGCAGCCACGGTACAAACGACTCCCAAGGTTCAGTCCTTTTAACCTCAAGACATTTAGTTCTCGCTTACATAACTGTTGAACACAGACTTGCAAAAAGCTGAGAGCTGGGGGTTTAAGGAGGGGGGGACCCTCCCAGGTCACCGCCCTCGCACAGCACTGGTCCCTGTGCGGTGGAGGAAATCTGCAAGACACTTTCTACCTCTGCTGTGTGGAACACCCGCGGCCGCTTGGGGCCTGACACGCTACCCTACCGGGAGTTACTGAGGAGCCCCACTTCTGTCGGAGTTGGGGCTCATGGCTCAAGACCTTCTGCATCCCTTTTCCAATGGTCTGGATTCCTTTTCCAACAGCCGTCACAGCTTTGATACTCCTGAGCACAGGTAAGGATTAAAGTCAGCTTTGACTCCTTGGGGTACAGGAAGTGGATCGGAGCAGCAAGTCCAGGACCACCTACTGAGCCCGCATGTGGCATCCTGTAAGAATTCTACCTGGAGCTGAAGAGGTGAGACCAGCTCCCCAACTCCTTCTCAAGTGGCTTGGTGTTGGGTCTCCCTTGGGGATTAATTTTGATGGCAAGAAGGGAGAGTCTTGGCTCCTACGATCTGGGAGTAGAGGTGGATTTAGAGGCCTGAAAGTAGGGGGCTCCAGTCTCCCCTCAAATACAGCCAGTAGCCTCTATGCTGGAGCCCCGGGAAGGACCATTCCCTTTATCCTCGGCCTGGGTTGGGGCCTCTCTGCCTCTCGGTAGTTGCCTGTATGTTCGCTCCAACCAGATCCACTTGACTGCTGGGGGCAGAGGCACCCCCAGAGGGTAAGGCTCTGTCTTGCTCGAACTGGTAGACTAGTTCTCTGCCCAGAACCCTCACGCCCTGGTAATGCCCCTGGCCTGCATCCTGGTGTTTGGTCCCCCGGCGACTCTGGTCTCTTCCCTGACTGAGAGCAGGAAGAAGAAACTCACTCTGGACATTCTATGTGCTCCTCATAGAATTTTCTACGCACGATGATGCTTACTGTGTAACTTACATGCATATTCTATCTGTCTCTACTGTCTACACAGTCTACAAAGAAAGTGGCTTCTCATTCACATCTGTACTGTGTGTGCACACACAGCATGTGGTCTTGGGAAGTGTTGCTGAGTGAACACTATTTTTAGGAGAATGAGTTTGTAAATAGATGAGTCAATAAGCAAAGATGAATGGGACAAAAATAAGCAGGAAGTGAATATGTGGATGTCAGTGAAAGCGGCAGACAGACGGCCAGGTGCCTTCAGCTAACCACTCCTCCCTTCTGAGGAAATAAAGCTTTGTACATTGTCAGTCAATAAAAAGATATATTTATCAGCTAGACAGTTCCCAAGTCCTGTGACCCAATCAAACAAAGTAATGGTGTGGCCTGAGATCTCAAAGAGAATCCTTTCTTATGGCCTGGAAGACACGATGGCTTGTTCTTAGCAGCTACATTGTGCAATGAGGTGACGACTTAAGAGAAAGAAAAAAAAAAAAAAAACATAGAAAACAGGAAGCAGAAAGACCAAAGTCCAGGCCTCTGTTGATTATTGTGAGAGTAGTGTTACTAGTCAATTTGACAAGATCTGGAATTACCAGAGCGACAAGACTCCAGGCAGTCTTGTGGGGGGGAGGGGAGGTATTATCTTGGTTAGGTTAATTGAAGTTGGAAGACCCATGTAAACGTGGGGCATGCTATCGAGACGAATCCTTGTCTCCTAGCAAAGAAATAGCATTCATTGTTCCTAACTTCAGATACAACATGATAGGCTGCTTCAAGGTGACAAGCAGGACGTCCCCACCATGATAGCATAGCATAGCATAGCATAGCATAGCATAGCATAGCATAGCATAGCATAGCAGCATAGCATAGCATAGCTAGTATAGTATAGTGTTTATAGTATAGTATAGTGTTATCGTATAGTATAGTATAGTATAGTACATAGTATAGTGTAATACAGTGTAATATGGTATACCCGCAGACTGTGCCAAAATAAACCCATTCTCCCTTGAGTTGTTTCTGCCAGGGTATTTTATCACAAAACAGGAAAAGTAACTAAGACAGCGAAGAAGTCGCAATAGTACATCGTCTTCCTTTGGACTTCCTGCATATAGGAAACTTTCATGTGTGGTTCAGTGGTTTGTTATTTTTAGTAAATATACCTGAATCACATCCACCTGAACGCTGCTCTCCGAAGACCAACCCAAAGTCAGAACATGGAGTGAGAGAATCGTAATCCTTCTCAAAGACAATAAAGATGGGGATGGGCCCTGATCACCACCTCTAGACTTGTGGGAGGCGCACACCGAACCTCGGATTTCATGTAAGTCCCAAGAGTTTGAGGAAATGTCCCCATGAAACCCACTGGTGACAGAGGGTCCTGGTGTCCTCATGCTGTGGGCAGCCAGCATTTAGTTCTGCAAAGTGGAGTGGGCAGCGAGAGACCTTACCTCCACCAGAGAGTGCCAGTGTGCAATGGGCTTCCGAGGATACGACAGCATCTCGCTCCAGTGGTCTCTGCCCAGCCGCTCGGCCTCGTTGCCTACTTGACACACGCCGATGACCTCATTGTGACCTACACTGTGAAAATGGCCCACAATAGTTTTTTCTTAAAACTTTGGTAGATGAAAGCAATAAACACTCAATTAAACTGATGTCGGGAAGGAGGAATGAGTGGGTCCTCCCACCCCATTTTCTAATTTAAAACTGCAGCCCAAGTTTAACAGCAAAAAGGACCTAGGATCCAGTATTGAACCTGGCTTTCCACGGGTTCACTGGGTGAACCACAAGTGCTGACACAGGTTCACTTGGCTCCAAGAACCCTATGTTCAAGAACTCAGATCTGTGCTAAGAATACCAGCTCTGACTGGAGACTCAGCTGACTTCCAGATCCACGCAACGAAAAGGCAGCATCGGAAAGAAGTGTCTTGCTGGAATGACCACCAAATCCCCGCAAGAGACAGGCAAGGAAAGGATGGGTGATGGAGGAACTCTAAGTCTGTAGCCAAGGGTCCTGACCTGCAAATGGAGCCTAGTGGAGGAGGATCCTGGGTCTTCTTGCTCCCTGGGTCATTAGAGAACTTTGCCTTCATCTTATACTCTTCTCTCATTCTTTCCACATACAGCCTTGGTTCTTACACCCAATTTCCCTTAGTTAAAACCCTTGGAGGGGGCGTCTACCTGGGGTCATTGTTTTGTTCTTTAGCAATGAGAAAATGAGAGAGAAAGAGAGAGAGAGACAGAGAGAGAGAGAGAGGAGAGAGAGATTGCACACACACATATTGGCACATGGGTGGAGATTAGAGGATGACTTTAGGAATCAGTTCTTTCCTCCTTCCACCATGTGGGCTTCCAGGGATCA
>JALPQD010001098.1:0-112564 GCA_023101885.1 Typhlomys cinereus | reverse complement strand
GGGAGGCGGGGCCGTCTGGGAGGCGGGGCCGTCTGGGAGGCGGGGCCGTCTGGGAGGCGGGGCTCTCCAACATCAACACCAAGTCCAGGAGATTCCTGGAGAACCGGTGTTGTAGCCCAGCTGCCCCTGACTGTGAAGTGTCTGTGGCTGAGGGCTGTCCTAGCAGCACGCCATGAGAAAATAAGCAGAGGAAGTGAGTGGAGGGGGTGAGCGGAGGGGTGAGCGGAGGGGTGAGCGGAGACTCCCCCGTCTCACTCCACGGTCCTGTCACTGCCGTGCATTCAAGAAGGGAGCTGTTCGGGCTCACGAGCAGGTTACGGCTGTTCATGACGGCGGGAGAGTCACCAGCCGAAGCAGAGGGAGCTGGCAGCACTGTGCCCACAGGAAAAGCTGGGGCGGCATCCGTGCATACAATATAAGCAGCACATGGATAAAAAGTGAAATTTAACATTTGTCAAGTTCAGCTGAACAGAGGTGTCCTACGCCACCCTCTTAATTAGAACCTCCTGGAACTCCTATCACTCTCTGTGTCACCTACCCTCCCAGGTGCCTGTCTGTCTGCCCAGCTTGTTACTGCTGACCTGTGAGCGTGAACACCCCCATGCAAACGGGACACGAGCTCTGAGGGGGTCCACGCACTGACCACCAGGACATCCAGGTGTGTCTTGATACCTGGTGATGTGGGCAGAAGTGCCCAGCCCACACCTCCACGGGCAGCCAGGCTGCAGGACAGGAGAGTGTGGTGCCTGGATTGGCCACAGCTGCAGCCGAACCACCTCCAAAGAAGCCCACAGCACAGCAGCTCTGTCCTCCACCCTCGGCCGCCTCCCTGTGTCCCCGCTGGGCTTCCCCGGGGGGTTTGACTGTGAATTGTCCCATCGGCCTCGTGTGCTTGCATTCTTGCTGATGCTGCTGTCTAAGACTCCTGGAGGAAGGCATGTGACGGGGCGGCTTGACGTGGGCAGCCCCGCCCTGCTGCTGTGAGAAGTCCACTCTCGCAGCCCGCTGCTTGCTGTCTGTCTCCATGGCGGACGGGACCTGAGTTGCCTTCAGCTTCGGCCGCCCACCACGTCTTTTCCGCCATAATGGGCTGTATCTCTCCTCTGGAAGCAAACAAATCTGCCTTCTAACCGTATGAGGATTGTCGCACAGCGGCAGAGAGAGTAACTACAATACCCCCGCGGAGGGCGCTGGGCGGCGCTTCAGCCTCCTTGGCTGCGGGGCAGTGACAAACTCCCGGCCGCTGAGAGTTCAGCACCGCGGACAGCACCAGACCGGCAGCCTCTGATGTGTCCCTCCTGATGGAAGCTCTGGAGAGAGGGAGGGAGGCCGCAGAGCCTTCAGTGTGCAGGAGCGAGCAGCCCCGGCTACACTTGGTACCAGGCGGAGACTGGCCTTTGCACAACAGCGCAGGCTCTGGCTGCCCCTTCGCTGGGAACCCAGGCCTGTTGCTTGCCAGGAACCTGAGAGTCCCGTGTCTGCCTCGGGCGGGAAGATCCACTGAGTGGGTGGAGGAGGGACCTGTGTGCACACGCCCAGTCCTGCAGGCAGCACGTGCGAGAGCATCGGGGCTCCTCGCTCGCCCGCGCATCCACTCTGCTGTCTGGTCCTGGCAGCACTGTGGCATAGATCTGCCCCCCAACCTGCTGCAACTTGAGGAAGCTGAGATGAGGTGAACGCACACAGACGTCCACAGGACTTGTTCAGCAGGTGGCTGCTCAGAGGTCCCCCCACAAGACCACCCAGCATGTGGCTGCTCAGAGGTACCCCCCAAAGGACTCCCCCAGCAGCCGCTCAGAGAGATCTCCCCCAAAGGACTCCCCCAGCAGCTGCTCAGAAAGCTCTCCCCAAGCTTCCATGAAGCAGAAGCCACAGAAGGTTCATGTAGGCCCAGGTGCTGTGTTTGCCGGCCGTAAACGCCCAGAGTGGCAGGCTGCACGCTGGCGTGCGTGTGTGCCCAGGAGTGTGTGTGCCGATTCCAAAGGGCTCCTGCTTCCCACAAGGCTACGGGCTCAGCAGGACCCGGCATCACTCGTCCTGCCTGGGCTTCTCCTGCCCCAGCCCCCCTTCTTCATCTGCACAGCGGCTGGCTCCAAGGCCCACCCAGCTGCCTTGGAGAGGCTGAGTGACATGGTTCCCACTTGCTCATGTCCCTGCCCCTGTGCAAGGCTTGGCTGTCTGTGGGGTTATTGAGAAGCAGCTGGGGTGCCTTCCTACTGTCCCTCGGTAGAAGAAACGGTGAGGCCCTGAGAGGTGGATCTGAGCAGGCCGGCTGCAAACTGGCATTCAGAGCCCTGGTGGAGCTGCGAACGCCAAGTCTGGCTTTCTACCATGCAGAACACGCTGGGGACAGCAGGTGAGTGTGGAGCCAGGTCAATGCTGAACTCCAGGGTCTTAGAAGTTCTGAGCCTGCCAGGGTCCCTGGCCTGCACTCGAGGCATTACGTGGAACCACGAGAGAGAGCACGGGGCGGGAGGCACGCAAGCCCTGGAAGGGAGGGTGGCAGCTCACTGGGCTGAGGACAAAAGGTCCCAGTAGGTTGGTTCTTGGCTGGATCATGGACACCAAGGGTGAGAAGCATCAAGTGGAGGTGCATAGATGTCAGAAGCATTGCTCTGCGCAGCTTAACAAGCCTTAATTAAGTGTCTCTCTGCAGACACCCAACTAATCACAGGTTAAAGGATGTCCAAGGCACTGCCTCTGTCCAGACAGACACATCCGTCACCAGCCTCTGGGCGTGACTTGTTCACAAGGAATGTTCCCGGAGCTCAAGGGGCACCGGGTTTATATTTCCAGGATAGGAGATGGGGGCACTGGGGGCCTAGTGCTCACCCAGAATCCTTTGCAGACATACGTGGGAAGTATCTGTCCAGGCCAGAGGCAGAAGAGGAAGCGAGAGGCTGTCCACTCCTGTACCCTGACCATTAGCTTCACCCCTCATAGCCCCCCATCCTGCCTTCCCAGCATCCCACCAGCCTCGCCCGACACCACCAGAAGCTGACACTCTGGACCTCAGTGCACAGGGTAGTCACAAGACACACACCTGCTTTCTCTGCCAGGAGCTTAGTGAGCACCCCAGAATGTCTTAGGGACACTTTTATTGACTTGGTACTTTTGAAAGGAGTTTCCTTGGCTAATCACTCTTCCTTGACTGCAGTTTTGGGAGCAATCTGCTAATGCCTCACCAGGGTCCCTCCGTTTCCCAACAATGCTGGTACTGACTCATCAGATTTTTCAACCGAGTAACTGATGAATTAATAATCCCAAATAATGGACAGCATTACTGAACATGAGCGCACCTCTGTGGGATGAATGAAAGGCAGAGTGCACCCGGGGAAGGGGAGAGGTCTCTAAGCTTATTAATTTAGCAGTCTAAATGAGAGTCAGGATCTCTGTCTGAATAAATATCGGGAGTTTGTCTCTGTCCCTGAGGTCTTTGAGGAAGTCCGTTATGGAAAACTTGCTTTGAAAGCTTTTAACCTCCGCGTAATTACCGCCGAGCCCACCAGCACTTTCCTTCCATTAATCCACATTCGGAGCAATTTTCCCTCTGTCATTAGCCCAGGTTAAACGAGTTTGTTTTTCATAATTGTGTCCCGGTAATATCTGCGCAGAAAAGAGTGTTATGACGCTGGCTGTGGGCTCCACCGTGAACCAGTCTTCCCTGGCTCCACCAGCTACTCTGAGACAACTCAAACCCGTGTCTGCTTCCAAGCATGGCACCGGGCAAGGGACATGTGACCACACACACTTTTACTCAGTCACACACAGATGCACACACTCAGACATTCACAACCACACACATGTACACTAACACACCCTCCCACTTTTGTACTTGCACACAGTCACACACATAGACATGCATGTACAAACTCACATAAACTCACACACAGATACACGCACATGCTTACACATTTGCACTCACACATGCATTCACACTCTTATGCACAGATACTCGTGCACTCATGTGCTCACAGTTACACTCACAGTTACACATGCACTCAAACACAAATTATAATCACACATGCAACTCCACTCACACTCACACACACACACTTCTGCACTTATACACACGCACAATCGCACGCATGTGTACTCACACACTCACCTGCAAGCACAAATCACTCTCAAGAGTTGGAGGATGTCTCTGGGTTGCACCAGTTTATACACAACAACCCTGGTAAGTAGACTAGACTGCTGTGAGACAACACTATAAGTCACAACTTCAGGGGACAAATGGAGATTCAGGGGACAAAAGGCATGGCAGACGGGCAGAAGCTGGAGGAGGCATAAGTCACATCCGTCATGAAGGCAGAGAGAGCAAACTGTACACTGCTAGCGAAGCAGGTGGGGCTAACCAGGCTCAAGGCCCATCCTCCATGAAGTTCCCTCCCCCAGCAAAGCTCCACATCCTGAAGTTTCCACAACTTTCCCAAGCATCGAAGTTTCGGACACGTGAGCCTGTGGGGGACAGCTCACATTGAAACCATGACATCCACCCCTGACCCCCCAGGCTCACCACCACCTCATGAGGCAAACCACACCTAACCCAACTTTAAAAGTCTCAACACAGTCCAAAAGTCCCAAACTTCCCAATATATTGAAAGTCAAGTTACATACTTCCAACATTTTTCCATTCCAAAAGAGTAGGAGTGGGAGCACATCTAGGAATGATCCAACCACAACAAGACTGAAAACCAGCGGGACAAATTCCAAATCCTGCAGCTCTAAGCCCAGCATATGAGCCTCCTGTGGAAATCATTTCAGTTCCGAAGGACTTTGCTTCTACCCTCCGGCTGCAGAAGGCATCGTGTCCTGGGCTGGCTCCTCCCATAGTGCAGAGTCCACCTTGGCTGTCATCTTACATTGGCTCTGGCATCTCTATGATCTTCACCTTCGACTCCACAGCACAAAATGCCCTTCTGGGCTTCTTCATAGGATTCCCAATCCTGCCACACACTTCCTAGCTACTCTCTGAAACCTTGAAGGAAGAATCCACTTCCTTCTCACTCTTCCATCTTTAATGACTCTAAAACCAGTACCACGTGCAGGGCATTGTCAGGTCTGCTGTAGTCCTGAGTTGGAAACTGGTTTCCTTGGATTGCAGCTGGTTCAGCTTCTCTATGCTGACGTGGGGAAGAATCTCTTTTGGGCCTTTGCTTTAGAAGAGAAATAGGCAAGTCCCTTGGAACTCTGGCCTTCAGCTCTTGGCCTCTAAAAGAATTTACACTTTATGAGTTGGAGCCTTCTTGGGGAATCTTTTCCTTAGGGTAAATCTCTTCTAATGTCCAAATGAAGAGTAGATTTTGGGTGCTAATCTCTTGAGCAATAGGTGCAGTTTTGCAGTCTGCATTCTCCTGGTTCAACTCTTCCTCAGACCTCACAGATTTCATCTCCTCTGCCTGATCCCTTGTTCTCTTTAACATAAATATGAGCAAGAGTGCTAAAAAGTCTTGCTGCACTGTCAAGACTGTATTATTGTCTTGAAACTTTCTCTGCCAAACACTAGAATTTAACTTGCATTTTAATTTTTAGGCAAGCTTTCAGGACCAGGCAAAACTTGGTCAAACTGTCTGCCAAAGCAGCACTCCATTTGCTCCTCATCCAGTTCCCAACGCAGTCTCTGCTCTCCTCTGGACCATCACGAGCTGGGCTTCCACTGTCTGCATCTCTCATTCTCTGTCCCAAGCTCTAGAATGGCCCTTTAGGCCTGTCTCCAAGACACAAAGGTTTTCCCAATGCAAAGGCTCCAAGTTTTTCATATTTCTCCAAACAAACATTTCCCAGGATGTATCAACCACATCATAGCAACGACCGTACTGCTCAATGCCGAACTCTCTCAGCTTCACGACACTTCACTTTCAGGTTCCAGAGACTATTTTACTCTCATAGCATCAACCACCCCTAGAACCAATGTCTGTCTCAGTTACTCTTTCTACTGTTGTGAGAAAAATCCTTAAACTTAAGGGGAGAAAAGGAGATTTATTTCAGAGGGAGATAAAGCTCATTATGGTGGGAAAGACACAGCAGGCTGGCAGGAGGAAGCTAACGTCATGTGCATCATGGAGGCAGAGAGAGCAAACGTAAAACTACCGGCAGAAGAAGGTGGGGCTAGTCAGGTTCAAGGCCCACCTCCTGTGATGCACCTTCTTCCCGCAAGGTTCCACTTCCTAAAGCTGCCACGACCATCTCAGATATGAGCTAAGGATTCATGCACATGAGCCAGCAGGGGACAACTTAGATTCGAGCCGTGACATCCTCTCTCTCTCTCTCTCTCTCTCTCTCTGTATGTGTGTGTGTGTCTCCATCTCTCCCCTTTTTCTTTCTGTTGTTACTTAAAGCTTTATGTAGATATACAATTATCTCAAAATAAAACATTTATTTCGAAAGTGTTGGTGCTCAGAGTCCTGCTAGGATTCCTAATGAGCCCACAGCACTACAAATTCCCTTGAAATCCAGCCAAAAGTAACTGGCTCCATTACAATATGAAAATTACTTATGTGTAGATACACACATAACCTCTCTCTTTTTTTATGCATGTGCGTTGTGTGTATGCGATACACATACACATTCTTTATGGTTCTTACTCACTTATTTCTTTTACTTGGTGCAAAATAAAGAATGAAGCCTTGGTTTTGAGACATTCGAGATCTTGCCAGCAAATATTCAGCCAACTTCTCATGAACATGCACCACATGCAAAAGAGCTTTCTGGCTCTACAATGTTATCTCAGGTTAATGGCCCTGCTCATGTGTCTTGGCAAAGAGCTTGACAATTGTGGCTACCCAGCACAGTGCTGCCCTCCTGTGTGTGTGTGTGTGTGTGTGTGTGTGTGTGTGTGTGTGTGTGTGTGTAGGGAGAAAGAAGAGTACGTGTATAAGCATGTGAATGTGTATATGTGCATTTTTGGGTGTATGTACCTGTACATGTGTATACATATGTGTATGTGTGTTGAGAGGTATGAGTATGAGCATGCATGTGCATTTATGTGTGTATGTGTGTGAATGTGTGCATGTGAGCATATGTGTGCACACACATGCGTGAATGTGCGTGTGAATATTGGGAGCAGGGACAGAGGTCACTCAGTGGGACTGATTAGTCAAGCTACAGGGCAAGTGGTTGTGAAAGAAGTGCATTCGGAGCTTCTCTTTGCAGAGATCTTCACGGTCTTGGTCTCCTGAGATGTGGTTTCAAGGGCCTCTGGTGCCCTAGAGAGGCTGGGGCAGTCCGGGGTGACCTCCCTGATCAGAGAGGCTGGGGCAGTCCGGGGTGACCTCCCTGATCAGAGAGGCTGGGGCAGTCTGGGGTGACCTCCCTGATCAGAGAGGCTGGGGCAGTCCGGGGTGACCGCCATGATCAACATGGCCCCTGCCCCAGGGCCTCCCCCTCCCTCCCATCCTCACATGCCAACTCTGCCCATCGCGTGTCCCAAGGGCAGAGTCCTTGGGGCTCAGGGACAGGATGGGGTGAGAGGTTATGAAGGATGAGGAGGAGGGGGAGGGGCAGGATGTAAACACACAGCAGCATTTCCCACCTACCTACCACATGGGAAAACTCTCAAGTCCACAAAGAAAACTTCTATGGAGAAATAGTCCAGAAAATTCATGATGACATGAGCAGCTAACAATGATTTTAAGCAGATAAGTTGAGAGTGGCAGAGGATTAATAAATGTGCAGCTTTCGTGAAAAAAAAAGGAAAAACAAAAGGTACCAGACACTTCACAGTCAGGGGCAGCTGGGCTACAACACCGGTTCTCCAGGAATCTCCTGGACTTGGTGTTGATGTTGGAGAGCCCCGCCTCCCAGACGGCCCCGCCTCCCAGACGGCCCCGCCTCCCAGACGGCCCCGCCTCCCAGACGGCCCCGCCTCCCAGACGGCGCCTCCTCCCAGAATCCTGTCCCTCTCATCCTGCCAGGCACTGTGCGGCCTCCTCCTGCAGTTTGCTTCCCTCTCAGTTTGGGACATGGTTCTAGAAGCTTTCTGGTTGCATAAGGGGCAGTACCTCACAGGCCCCCTGGGGCATTACTTCACAGGCCAGGACCCCTGAGCTCAGTCCTCTAGATGCACATATGTCCCTATAAGAGCAGGCAAAGCTTGGTACCCTGAGCCCCAGGCCCTGGTGAAAGTACTTCTGTCCCCAAGGGCACCCCACGGGCAGCCTGAGGTCACCACCCCCACGGGCAGCCCGAGGGCACTGCCCCACGAGTAGGCTGGCTTCACCTTGCCTCTCTGGTCTCACCCGCCCCTGCAGCTTGCTTTTGTTTCAGAATAAAATTCCTAGTGTAGCCACAGCCCCTCACTCGCCCTCATTGCTGTGTCTAGATGCCCCAAGCTGTGTCTCCAGGAAGCCCACCTTCTCGAGGCTGAGGGTCCCAGCTCTGGTTCTCCTCTTCAGATCAGAATAACATGTGGGGCATCCACGGGCAGGGCTCACCTGCCCCTTCCTGTCCTCAAGGACCCCCCATGTGACCGCTCGTCTGCCCAATGGGCCACAGACCTGCTGTCCCTGCGGCTGGGATGCTGGGCTCAGCGCCTGGCAGAGCCAAAGAGCCAGGCTCAGCTGCTCGACCTTCCAAGTCCAATTAAAGACGGAGTTAGTGCGAAGCCACGAGAGCAGACTTGTCCGATGTGGCCACATCGGGAAGAAGAATGGAGGAGGCCAGTGACTCCAGGTTCATCTGCAGAGTCCCGACATGAGGCTTGCTTGGGCAAGCAAGAGGGCCGGAAATACATGCTCAGAAGTCAGTCAGGGTCCAGCTTTGTTTCTTTAGAACATCTTCGTTCCTGGTCTTCCTCCCTGCAGGTACCCCCAGGTAGGGGCGGCGCTGCGTCTCCCTTGAATTGGAACACAGCCACACCCCTGCCCTGATGTCACACTGCCTGAGCTGACAATGTCCTACCCAGGGAATCCAGACCAGTCTCGGTAGGGTTGAAATATGTGTTTTAGTCTCATACTAACTACTCATACAGTAGTTTGAAAAAATACTCAGTGTGAATAATTTAGGGGAGCAAAGGTTTGCTGCGGCTCACCGCTGCGGGCTGCAGGACGGTGGCCAGCAGGCCGAGGGGCCTGGCCCTGCCACATCCACAGTGGAAGCCGAGGTGCTTGCTGCCAGCAGCGGCAGCTGGCTTGTCGGACTCCAGCTGGCCCTCCCTGTCTTCACCCCTCTCCCCGGAGCGTCCCACCCACCTGGGCAGGGCTTGTCACATCAGTCATGCACTCAGACTCTCCTGCAAGCTTGCTTAACCAGATCCTTCCTCTCGGTGTTCCCGGAGACCCGCATCTCCTATCGGGTTAACAGAGAGAGTCGCTGTCACCGTGTGAAGCTGCCTGGGGTCGTTTGTGGGCCGCGCGCGGGGGTCTGTCTGTGGATCTCTTTCAGGCCCCTGCCGCACGATGTGGGGACCCTTGTCTGTCCTAGAGGTGCTGGGGTCCTCACCACATCCCACAGCGAAGGAGCTTGTTTAAGGAGCAGAAAGCACTCCCAGGAGCAAAGTGGGCCAGAGCTGGAGAGGCCCGTGGCGTGACTGTCCCCGTGTCTGGTGATGGGGCTTTTCCTCTCACGCGTGATGTTTCCTGGTGTGCGGCTCCCTGCTCCACTCTTCCTCCTCCTCTAGGGAGGGGCCTGGCTGCTCGGGTGGCAGCCGCTGTCTGGGTCTCCTGGAGCTCAGGCCACCACTGTCAGCTGGCAGGCGCCCGCCCACCACGCTGCTCTGAACAGGTCAGCGCCCGTCTCCCAGCAGAGGCTGCGCTGCGTGTCGGGTGTGGCCGGCACAGCCTCTTCTCCTCAGATGGCAGCGGAGGAGGCTTCGGCCTCACCGCCAGGGCGGGCAGCTCTTCCGCCCTCCCCCTCCCCTTTCCCCATGACTGGTGGCGAGGCTCGCCTCGCCCTGCACCTGGTCCTTCCTTCTGGGCGGCGCCAGGAGCCGTGAAGCGCCCGCATGCTGGGCCACTTTGCGTGTTGCCAGAGGCTCTGAGATGCTTCCGCCAGAGCCCTCTCCCTGCCCCCTGCAGTGGGAGCCCAGGAACTGACCAAGCAGGGTGAACGCCCATGCTCCAGGATGAGGAGGGGACAGCAGGAGGCAGGACACGCTCCAGGATGAGGAGGGGACAGCAGGGGGCAGGACACGCTCCAGGATGAGGAGGGGACAGCAGGGGGCAGGACACGCTCCAGGGCAGGAGGGGACAGCAGGGGGCAGGACACGCTCCAGGATGAGGAGGGGACAGCAGGAGGCAGGACATGCTCCAGGGCGGGATCATGAGCATCTGCACGGGGGACGGAGGGATGATCTAGGGCAGGAGAGGACATGGGCATGCTGCGCAGGGGCACGGGGCATTCTCAGGGAGAAGGGAGGGGGCATGGGCATGCTCTGGGTGTGAGGGCACAGGTGTTGTCACAGGCAGAGGAGGGGCAGGACCCTAGCAGCGTGCAGATGTGCTGCCAGGATGCTCTGACGAGCCACATGTTCAAAGGCCCCCACTCAAGAGCTGGTCAGGAGGATGCTGGACTTCAAAGGAGCACTGCATCCCACAGAGCGCTCAGAAGCAGAGCCCCGCCCCGCCCACTGCCAGGAGCTGAGAGAATGTGCTGCCCTGGGCTCGGGCTTGGCATAGAGACCCATCCCAACTCCCCCAGGGTCCAGAGTCCCGATGAAGGCACTGTGCACGAAGGTCACCGTGGATGGATTAGACAGCAGTCCAGGAGAAGCTGTTTGCACATCTCAAGTGACTGAGTGATCGATAGCTGGAGGAGCGAGAGGAAGTCTTGCAGAATTAAGGGCTCACAAGGAGAGCGGGCGCAACGCAAGGAGACAGCTCCAGGAAGAGGAGACCCCGGTGCCTGCACCTCAGTCACTGAGAAGTGGAGGCCAAGCCTTGGGTCACATGGGCCTGTGGCTCTATCAGAAAAGCCATGTGTGAGGCAGGGCTGAGGGACTGGGGGTGTAGACCTGTCAGAGGACTGGGGGTGCTCAAAGCCGAGTGCCTGCGCCAGCCCCGCCTGGCGGAGTGAGAGCTGCTGGGAAACGGTCTTAAGGACCCGCTTAGACCTCCAGGTCTGTGGTGGACAGAGCCGAGTCACTGACGCTGACCACGTGAGACGGGAGCGGCTGGCACACAGCGCTATGAGGGACTTGGGGTGTGCGGGGGATCGTAGGTGGCAGAGCGGGACTGAAGATAACAGGCTGGCAAATGCCGGCGGGCAGCAGCGAGGGGCACATGCCCACATGGGGAGACAATCACAGAGCCCCGTCATCAGTTCCAGAAAATGTAACTGAGCAAGTGAAGCAGCAACATGCCCACCACGCCGGGCACAAAGCGCTTTGAGAGCTTGTCACTGGGGCAAAGAGAAACCACAAGCCATGGAGCCCGCGGCTGGGAGATCCACGCGGCCTTTCCCACTGGGCCGCAAGGCCGACTTCAACTCCAGGTTAACGCGGCCTGTGGAGGAGGCTGAGAGATCATCCCCACACTGGTCAAAGACTAAAACCTCAGCGGGAATTAGCCAACGCTAGGAAAGCATCACCTTGGACAGACAGGAAGCTTCCGGGTGGGTTTGATCCAGCAGCTCAGGCTTCCTACAGCATCTGTTTCCTTGGTGTCCCAGGACCGTGGAACAGTCCTTCTCCCACATCCGACGGCCAGTCTGGCCAGACACAGCTACGCCCACCCACACCACAGACCACAGTAGGGGGCCCTGGAGCTTAGGGTGCCAAATGCCCCCACAGTCTGGTGTGGGAGCCCAGCCCTAGGCGACTCTCCTCACTGTTCCGGGTGGTGACTTGGCAGCTTGAGCTCCCCGTGGGCAGGGCTGGCCTGCCACGCCTCCACAGCACCCAGGCCTCTCACCCGGTGGGTGCAGCCTGGATCTGGATGAATAAACTGTCAAGGAGGGGCCATGATTCAACACAGACCACGCACAGGGCCACGAACAGACCTGCGCACAGGCTCTGGACACTTCTGCCTTCTGTCTCCCCTCGGTGATAAAGGACACGTGGCCTGGTGTTCAGTCCTCCACGGTCACTGGCTACTTCGGCGCTAGTGCAATGCCGGCTGGTGCTTCCCAAGGTGCCCATATGGAAACAGCGTGGATTCAAAGTCGCCGGCCCGAGTCTGGATTTCCCCTCCTGCTCGACACACCCGACACCCGCTGACTTTGCTCCTGTTCTCGTAGTCAGTTGTTAGAGTTAGGGGCTCTGCGGAAGACTTGGGGGACAGCAGCTGTCAGATCTGTGGGGCTGTCGGGAGGCTGTGGTCATGACGTGGGCTTGTTCTGCTCTGGCAGGACCAGCGGTCTTCCACCTGGGCCGAGGAACGGGGAGTCTCTGCAGAGTCAGCCCTGCTTCCATCCCGGCGAGCACGGGGAAACGCAGCCTTCGTTTCCGAGTCATAAACTCCGGGAAGGCTGGGGAGTCCATTAATTTGCCAGCCAATGGGTAGAATAATGTGTATTGGTTGACGGCCCGGGAGCGGCCAGACATCGCGGCTCCATTAGAGCAGGCTTGCTGCGAGCACTCGCAGCCCCGCGAACCAAGTCCCGTCTGTGTGGAAGCTACTTCGCCTTCGGAAACCGCACGTGACCACCTTTCTGGAGGGGAGGTCAAGCCCACGGCTGGTGGGGGTGCAGGTGCGAGTGGCACTGCTGTGAGGAGTCTGGGGAGCAGGCGCAAGGGCGGGCCACCTGTGTGCAGGGCGAGGGAGGAGGAAGCCCATAGGAGGAAGCCCAGCCCTTCTGTCCCTGAGCCTCGTTTCTGTGCAGCTCGGAGGAGCAGCCGCGGGCGTCTGGGCTCTGCGCACAGGGCCCCGCGGACCATCCATCCCTCCACTCCTCAGCTGGGGTACCGCGCCGCTGGGGGCCCCCCAGGGTGGTCGACGATGAGAGGAAGGAAGCCGCTCTGCTCGCGCTTCCTAAGCCGTCTCAGAGGGACAGCACCCACGCCCAGCACCCACGCCCAGCACCCACGCCCAGCACCCATGCCCAAGCCCCTGCTTAGAGTCCATGCTTCTATTCACAAAGGGAGAAGATGGAGAAATTCTTTTCTCACAGCATGGCTGCACAGCACTCTTTCAGTCACCCACCTGCTCCTCCCGCCGCCATGTGTGGGGAGGACCGTCGAGCGGAGACCAGAAAACAGAGCTGGCCGCCATCTGAGTCCACGAGCTCGGTCCAGGAATCCCAAACTGCTGCCAGGGAGCCCAACTACCCCAAGCCTTGCTCAACCAGAACGGCCTGATTTGCATGCCCCTTGTGTGCGTGGGTCTGATTTACACGTTCCCTGTCTGAAAGATATTGCTTGCACGCCCAGACTACATTACCCTAAAACCACGACCCCAGGTACTGGCCATTCTGAACGCTCTTCCTTTGCGTGGTACGAATCACATGCAGAAACACACAATGAAACTCACCCCCATTGATAACGTCTGTTTCCCAACGGTGACTTCTGCAGCCCATGGTCTTCAGGGTGTGGGCAGTGCTGCCGGGGCCCTGTGTGTATTCCATAGGGTATTCTATTCTGGCCCTAAAGGTGAGCTCCTGCAAGGCAGGCTGCCTTGGTCTCCCGCAAGCTGAAGCTCTGTCAGCTCCTGTCCCAGCCCAGAGCGAGAGGCAAAGGTCTGGTCTCCACAGTGTCTGTGCGTTCAAGCCCTCTGCAGACTACATCGCTGACGGGGCGCTGAGGGAGGACCGTGGCGCACACCCGTGAGGAAGAAGATGGTCTCCCAGCTTGCGTGGCCCTTAGACCATCACCATGCAGTCAGTGGTGAGAACCTCAAAGGTCTTTCTCCCCAGAGGAGGGCAGCGGCTCTCCTGTGGCCCAGGTCTGTGGAGACGCCGGCTGGTGGGCTGGGGTGGAACCCGCGTTCCCCACTGCACTGTCCCTCGGGGTCTGTGCGGAAGGGAGAGGCCAGTGAAAGGCCTTTCAGGAAGGCTCATGGTCACACATGGGCATTCCCACCAAGCAGTCCCCAGAGAAGCTGGCTGGCTCCATGCGTGCTGGGGACAAGGAGGGGACAGCAAAGAGCAGGGGCAGCGGGGCAGCCTGTGCCCGCCCCGCCCCGACACCTTCCTGCCTACAGGAGGGCAAGTCGCCAGTCTCTGCCCGATGCTGCTGGGTGGAGCGTGTGGACTCCCGCGGCCGAGACCAGAGACCCTCCTGTCACTCTACCTCTGCCCCGAGAGTCTTCACCGCCAGCCCATGCCCTGCGCTCACCTGAACCCCTCTGCATTCCCAGGGCCCTGCTGTGTTCAGGACCGTGGCTGACCCTCTGACGTCAGCCAGGGCCAGAGCCTGGGAGCTCAACTTGAAGACTGCTGGTGCACAGAGGGCCGCGCTGCGGGCAGGGGGCGCTGTCTGGGGTCCTGTCACCCAGCCCTGTAATTAGCACCCTGCTGCCTGCCAACCCGTGTCCACCTGTCACTGTGCCCACAGGAGGCAAGCAGGGACCCCAGGTAAGACTCCAAATGACAGAAGTGTGCTTCTGGGGACAGGCCTGTGCAACCGGGCCAGGCGCTCACGGCCACTTTGATCTCCTAATCAGTTCCCGGAGCGTCCCATTCAGCTCCCCCTGCTTTTCATAATACAATTTAATTTTTATGTGCAGGTTTTCCTGAAGGGCATGAATGCCTTTCACTTTATGCCCCAGTAATTCAGTTTTAAACCAAGCATAAAAACTCAATAAACAGAAGAGAGCTAACTGCGTGCGCCGGGCCCGTGACCTTTCACTGTTATTTTTGAATAAATAAGAAAGTGGGTAGGAGTCTCACACGGAGTCCACAGAAGATTTTCCATTGTCTGTTAGAAAATCGGCCGGAATTGACAATAATTTGATAGTTCATGCTTGAGAGAGCACCCGATTGGGGACCGGGCGGCTGCAAGATTGGCTCCACTGAGCCCAGGCAGATCCGCGCTCCCCTGACCTTGACGGCTGAGCCCACCAGGACACGGTAATGAGCGCGGCGTCTCCACACAGGGCCCCCGACTCTGTCACGCACGGGTGAAAATGAAGCTCTTCAGAAATGCCGCATATGTGAACTTTTCAATTGGTTTCTCGAATGCGCCCAAGTAGGGAACGTTCAGGAGGAAGCCTGCCGCGCAAGCAGACCAGAGCCAGGAACACAGGACTCGGCCAACGAAAGCAGCGGCTGGAGCCCCTGAACCCGACTCAGAGCATGGGCACCCCGAATCCTCAGTGAACTCCAGGGGCACTGAGGAGTGAACTCTGAAGTTAGGCTCTTCCACAGGTGGGAGACGTGACGGTCAGACCCCTGGAGACGGAGTGCTGACTGCCAGAAAGTTCTTTGCCTGTCTGGGGTGACAAAGGCAAAAAACTTGGGGAAGGAAGGAAGGAAGGAAGGAAGGAAGGAAGGAAGGAAGGAAGGAAAGAAGGAAGGAAGGAAGGAAGGAAGGAAGGAAGGAAGGAAGGAAGGAAGGAAGGAAGGAAGGAAGGAGAGGAAGTGAAGGAAGGAGAGGAAGTGAAGGAGGGAGGGAGGGAGGAAGGGAGGGAGGAAGGGAGGAAGGGAAGGAAAGCACACTGGCCCCTGGAGTTCATGGCCACAGGAAACACACATACAATACACATGTACACGCACCTACACGTAAACTCTCACACGCATATACACATCCACTTATATATAAATTCACACATACATGTATACCCACCTATATGCAAACTCACACACACTTACATGTAAACTCGCACACATACACCCACCTACATACAAACTCTCTCACACACACATATGTACACCCACCTACACGTAAACTCTCACACATGTATACCTACCTCCATGCAAACTCTCACACATGTACACCCACCTATATTCAAACTCTCTCTCTCTCTCTCTCTCTCACACACACACACACACACACACAAAGGGGAAACAAAAAGAAGGGAGACCTTTCCAAGGCTCAGGGGACTCAGGGACCAGGAAGGGGGGTGTACCAAGGCCCAGGGGGTCAGAGGTGGGGTGGGAGGCTGGAGCTATGACAGGAAGGTCACACTGGCAGGTGCAGGCTCTGAGCTCAGCTCTGATAGCTCTGATAGCCGAGTGTGGTACTTTCTCAGATCCCTGAGTTCCAGGTGTGTGGGTCATGTGTGTCCCAGGTGTAGGGGTCATATAGGGTCCCCACGCATGTGACTGGGGAGGGAGATGAGGCAGGTAGGAGACAGAGGAAGGAGCAGGGGTGCTGCACAGGGGATGGGACAAGAAGAAGGTTTCTGGCTGCGGAGATAAGTGACCGGGTGTCTGTCTGGTAAGACAGCCAGACCCCTCTGGCTGGGAAGTGTCCTAGGCTGTGTCTGGAGTAGGCAAGCAGGTGGGGACACCTGAGCCAGGAAGCCCAGCAGTCAGTCAGCTGGGTCTCTAGAGGACGCGGTGGTACGTCTTGGGGGAACGATCAGGAAGACCCTCTCTGGGGTCTCCTTGGCCATACCAATGAATGCTTTGCTCCGACTTCCAGACAGAGACATGGACAGGTGCCTGGACGGCCGAGAGAGCAGGGCTCAATTGCAGGGATGCACTGGGCCAGGCATCCAGAGCTGTGCTCCTGTCTGTGAATCGCTACCTTACCATGCAGCACTGAGATGGAAGCGCTGTGAGCCAGGCATTGATCTCCGAGGGAGCGAGATGCTGCCCTGGCCACTCTCCCATCCACGCCCAGCGTGCAGGCGCGATGCCACCATCTCTCCCATCCACGCCCAGTGTGCAGACGCGATGCCACCATCTCTCCCATCCACGCCCAGTGTGCAGGCGCAATGCCACCATCTCTCCCATCCACGCCCAGCGTGCAGGCGCGATGCCACCATCTCTCCCATCCACGCCCAGTGTGCAGGCGCGATGCCACCATCTCTCTCATCCACGCCCAGCGTGCAGGCGCGATGCCACCATCTATCCCTGTCTTTCTTGCCCATGTTTTCAGCTGCCTAAACGTTTGTCCCTGCCGTCCTCCCCCTGCTGTCCTCCCTCCTCCCTCTGCCGTCCTCCCTCTGCTGTCCTCCCCTGCCATCCTCCTCTTTCCGTCCTCCCTTCTCCCCCTGCTGTCCTCCTGCCGTCCTCCCTCCTCCCCCTGCTGTCCTCCCCCTGCCGTCCTCCCTCCTTCCCCTGCCGTCCTCCCCCTGCCGTCCTCCCTCCTCCCCTGCCGTCCTCCCTCCTCCCCCTGCCGTCCTCCCCGTCCTCCCCCTGCCGTCCTCCCTCCTCCCCCTGCCATCCTCCCCGTCCTCCCCCTGCCATCCTCCCTCCTCCCCCACTGTCCTCCCTGCTCCCCCTGCCGTCCTCCCCCTGCCGTCCTCCCCCTGTCCTCCTCCTGCCGTCCTCCCCCTGCCGTCCTCCCCCTGTCCTCCCCCTGCCGTCCTCCCCTGCCGTCCTCCCCCTGCCATCCTCCCCCTGCCGTCCTCCTTCTTCCGTCCTCCCCCTGCCGTCCTCCCCTGCCGTCCTTCCCCTGCCGTCCTGTCCTCCCTGTACATAGTGCTTCTTACTCAGTCCTGTCCACTGGAATCCAGCAGAACTCCGACAGGAACCACAGTGGGCAGGATTGTGGCGAGGCGGGACCAGAAGTTGGGACAGTTGTGCCCAGTGGTTTCTGCCCTTCCCAGGCTGTTGGGAATGTGCCCAGGTGCCCCACCAGTGCCCCAAGAATCAGATATTAGCTCAGCCCCAAGAACAGGAAACCCAAGGCAGGACAGACCCTGATTGCAGGGAGAGCAAGTGGCCTTGGCTGACAGGAGGCTGGTCCACAGGGAGTTATCAGAATCCCCCAGGCTGCGCTGGAGGTTCAACCACACAGTGGCTCACAGCAGTGGAATTGTTGCAAACACTGTTGCCTGCCAGTGCCAAGGAGCAGATGCCTAAGCATCTTTGTAAGATTCCATTCTGTTGCCTAAGCAACGAGACCCAGACAGAGGGCTAAGCAGAGGGGGCTGAGCCAGAAAGGGCAGGGAGTGGGTGGAGGGGAGGTAGAAAATGTAAACTGTCAAATTACTGCTAACAAGTTGAGATGGGAAATTACTGAGCCCCGGGACCCCACCCCACCCCATGCAGCCTGCATGCATGCTGCTGTTGGATAAAAGTCAGAGTGAAGATCCAGGACCCTCTGCAGTCGGCCTGCCCGCTGACACTTAGCCACCTTTGCTTCTGCTTCTGCAAAGTCCCGCTTCGCTCACTCCACCTCTGCCCTGCTTTAGTATTGTAGTGGTTCCCCTGCACGTTGCTGATAAATGACCATCAAATGGCATAAGGGAACAAGGGTTTATTCTCTCTTATGACAGTCTGGTTACAGTTCTCAGTCCAGCTTGACGGGAGAGCACACACCAACACTAGGGCTGAGGGAACTGGCCACACCATCACCACATAATGGCTGAGAGACGGACAGTCCTTACTTGCCAGACCAGCATGTCTGGCCAAGTGAACAGAAGGATGCCAACTCTCTCAACCAGCTCTCTGTGATTTATTCCAGGGCCTAATCCCACCCACCATGGGCTGGATCTTTCCCATCTGCTAGACAATCTCCTGCAGGTTTGCTCTGGGCTTAACTCAACCACTAATTCTCCACAAATGTGCCCAGAGCTCACACTCTAACTGTCAAGTTGACAGCTGTGCTTCACTCTGACAAGTATAAGGTGAAAGCACAAGCAGAGCCCAGGGCTGGAGCCTTGGAGAGTGATCTCGGCTCCAGACACCTGTGAGTAAATCTCTCTTCCGCCCTTACTGGTGTCTGAGGAATTATTCCAGAGAATTCCACCAGCAAAGGCAGGTCCTGAATGAGCCTTGGTCTTCCCAGCTGTACCTCAGGACATTGGAAGAAAAAAAACACAGAAGCCCTGCCAATCCCAGAGCAGCCCAGCATCTCTGTGGCCCTCACCCTGGGGACCTCTGAACTGGCTTCTGCCCAGTTACCCTGTCAAGCCCTCTCTCCCATTGAGGATGAAGCCATGGGAACAGGGCGGGGTGGGGACCAGCTGGCCACACCTGTCCCAGTCACCTCACGGACACTCACACAGTCGCCTCCTTCCTCTGCTGTGCAGAGGGGATCTGGAGGGAGAGGCACCCCAACACATGGGCATTCCCTGGAAGCCTTCTCTGGATCCCTGAACCCCATTGTGCACAGAGGCTTGGAGACGGGCCCTTCATGACAACCCTGGATTTCCCACAGGTGGCAGCGTGTGGGGCTCCGTGACCCCATCTGCTGCTTCTGTCGAAAGCATCTTCTTGTGTGGGACCCTGTGGAGCACTTTGCTCCCCTGCACAGCTGAGTTCTGCCCTTCCTTGCTGCATGGTTCCTGGGTCTCTGGGTCATGGTCTCCCAAGCACAACTGGGCACCTCCATGTGATCCCACAGGGCACCTTCACTGATCCCACAGGGCACCTCCACTGATCCCGCAGTGCACCTCCACTGATCCCGCAGGGCACCTCCATGTGATCCCGCAGGGCACCTCCACTGATCCCGCAGGAGCCCTCTGCAGGCACAAGATCAGTGTGAGAGGCCCGTGCTGTGGCACCTGAGCATGTCCCAGCGACGCACCCTTCCGCCTGTCCCAGCGACCACGCCATGCAGTCTCTCTCGGAAGCTCTGGCAGGGAAGTGGCCACAGATGGAACCGCAAGGCCGTCATTGGCCCCAGTGGCTTGGCCTCCTGTGTGTCCTCCAGTGTCGCGGCAGCAGGGACCCGGGAGACCTTATGTCCTGCTCCCTTGAGGGCATGGCTGCCCTGACACCTCCACACATGTGCAGTCCTGGGATCCCCCCCAGAAAGGCTCAAGGCAGCCGTGGCTCTCAGAGCAGCGTCCCGCTAGCCACTCCCACTGAATGACCAGAATCCGGCACAGCCCGTTGGACGCAGTCCCCAGTCTCAGGACTTGGGACGGAGTTTACGGGAAGTCCTGCCAGTGAGTGCCCGGGAGAGGCACAGCCCCGGCCACCAGAGACCCGGCGCCTGGGTCCCTCTGACGATAACCAGAGCAGCATAACGTGTGATTGGCGGGGAGGCACAGCCCATGGCTGTCCCCGGAGACTCCCGTGACGCACTGGGGCACTGAGCCAGCACTGTCCAGACATGGATGGCGATGTGTCTCTGTCTGCTCCTCTCTGGAAGATGCATGGTCCCGGATCCGGCCCTGTGCAGCACAGCCGAGGACGCTAGACCCAGACAGACCAGAGCCACACGAAGAGAATTCCTGCAAGTCTCCTGACTGGAAACAGGTCCGTCCCGGGGAGGTGGGGCCTCGCTGTGTTTGAGTTTGGCTGTGACCCAGGAGACAGAGGCAAAAGGCCCCCCCCCCCGCCATCTGCACCAAGACACCCCCTTATGCCGACACCACCTTGCCCCTCCACAGCCCACCCACACCACATCCACCAGGACAGCCTGCTTCTCTCTTCTGAGACACATATGAGGAAGATCAGAGCTGATGCACTCACTTTCAAAGACCCCAGTGGGTGCTTCTGCGCCCACTGTCTGGTCTAAGATCTGCAACTGGCCTTTAGTCCCTCTACAAGGCCCCTAGGTGATGGTCTTAGTTAATACTGGTGTCAATTTGATGGTTCAGGGTTTAAGTTCTGGCCGCATTTGCAAAGAATGAGTAGTTGAATTAAACCCCAAGCGGCTGTGGAAGATTGTCTGACTGCTGGGGAGGTCCAGCCCACGGTGGGTGGGACTAGTCCCGGCACCTGAATAAGGTGGAGGGAGCTGTCTGAGGGAGTAGGCACCTTCTGCGGTTTATGTCACTGCCTTCACAGACCCCAGGGATCTGCGCCCGCGGGCACATGTTCTCCTCTTGTCTGGCTCCCTTGCGTGTCCTGTGCTGTCTGAGCACATCGACCAGGTAGGTCTCAGGGACGGATTTCAGGATTAACAGTGGCTCCCGTCACATTGAAAGACCTTCTGTGTTTTCTGCTAAATTACATTCGCTTTGCTTAATTGCATTAAGGAAATTTCCTTCATCTGACATCACAAGATTTGACGCCTTGCTGAATTAAAATGTCTTTCCAGGGTCTGCTGACACCCCTTTACCCGACTTCAGTCCCCCTCTGATTTGTGTATGGAATGAATTGGGTCATTAAGAATCCAGGTGTCAAACTGCACTTGCATTTCTGGAATAAATACTGTGTTACGATGTTCAATTTTTCAGAAATGTCCGTATTCGAGTTAAGCGAGCTGCTGCTTAGAATGTGGAAAGATCAAAATCAGGCCTGGACGCTGAACCGAGCTCTATTCTATCTGTGACGCAGGAGCTGCAGGGACACTTGCCCCCAGCGGAGCCTGGCATTCTCCTTCCTGCTGGCAGGAGGCTGAGCACTGCTGGGCCCTGGCTCCCGCCTTCCCCCGAGCTCACCTCTGAAGCCAGTTGTGGGAGACCGTGGCAGAGTCCTGCTTTCCACGCCTCTTGTCTGCCCTCGACGCCGCCTAACGGTGGGTTCACAAAGACGCAAGTGCGTCGTCTAACATTACTTTCACAAACTGGGACCCTCACTTAGTGGGATCTGTTCAGATCCAGCCGTTGAGGCCGGGGGCTCTCGGGTCCCCAGGGGCCTGGGGAAAGGCACCCTGACCCCGCCGCTAGCTTCTGCTGCTTTCAGGGAATGGGGTCAATAGGAAGAGACTTTGGTTGAGGGGATGGGACATACGAATGCACTTTGATAACCTGTGATGCTTCCGTAGTATTGAACCCTCTGCCACCCGGGTCCCCTTTAGCATCATTTATTCTAAGCCAGAGAAAAAACTGGTTCTTGGTGGCAACAGATCTGAGGTATCACAGGGGTTGTGGCCCTACGAGGGCCCTGGACATGCGTGGTATGCAAATGATATGCAAATGATGTGTGGCACGGCTGTGGCGTCACACTGTCCTGGGACAGCTGTGGTCAAAGCAAAGTCCGAAGGACTCTAGGTCACAGGTCACAGGGTGTACGGTGAGTCCACGAACACCTCCAATCTGTGTCACCAGCTTCTACTCATGCACCCCATTTATTTCCTTTCTGGGTTCCATCAGGCTCAGTAGAGAACTATTCAAAGACATGGCCATTTAGTTTAGCTGTATTTTCCCCCAATTTCTGTCTGGTGTGTAATGAAAATACTTACATTTATCAGTCTCCCTTTAGTCGTGGCTTGTCATGTCAGGGGAAGTAGTCATAGCTCTATACAGGTGTCAACTTGACAGTTTAGGGTTTGAGCTCTGGACCCTTTTGTAGAGAATAAGTGGGTGAGTTAGGCACTGAGCAAACCTGCAGGAGGTTGTCTGGTTGATGGGGAAGGCCCAGCCCATGGTGGGTGGGCTAGGCCCTGGGCAGGTGGTAAGATGGAGGGAGCTGGATAGGGAAGTCGGGATTCCTTGGTACCTCAGACATGCTGGTCTGGCAAATGAGGATTCTCTCTCGCTCTCTCTCCGTCAGCAGTCATGCAGATTTGCTGTGACCCAGTTCCTTGACCCCTTGTGTAGGTGTGAGCTCTCCTGCCAAACAAGAAACTGTAACCAAGAATCATAGGTCAAAATAAAACCCCTTGTTCATTTATCCGTGAATTTATTGACAATGACGTGAGTAGTGCAACAGGAAAGCACGGAGCAAGAAAGCAAGACAGCTGAGAGAACAGGAAGTGGGGCTGCTGCAAAGCCTCCAGGTCCATCCCCAGTTGGTTCCCTACATCCTCCAGGGGAGGCTCCAGCCGCAAGGTTCCGCCGCATCTAAAGCAGTGTCAGGTCCACTTGTTCAAACCCACGAGCCTCTGGCATATTCCACGTTCTAATCCGGCACATCTTTCCTTCCCGTCCTGTCTTCCTGGGGAGGGTCGCATATGTGGGCTTCCTTCCCTGAGCCAAGGCTGGGGGCTGCGGCGGGGAGGGAGACGCGGGGGGCTTCGCGTCAGCTGCGTCTCAGCGTGTCCTGTGCACAGAGCCGTTCACTTCCTAGGGCTGGAGACTCGGCATTTTAGTGTGGTCTGAATTCCATTGGTTTGGAATTGGACAAAGTGTCCGCAAAGCCACCGCCACGGTTATACCCAGTCACACGTGCCCGATTTGTAACTGACTTCGAAGGAAAGTCCAAGACTCGAGAAGGGCACAGCCTCTGCTCAAGATCAACACTGGCGGAGTCCAATTCATTTAGGGCGGAATTCAGTTCCTTTGCTCCACTTCCTGCCGACGAGTCGCTTGAGTCTCAAGCAGAGGTTCTCTCTCCCCCCACCTCCTTCCCTCTCTCTTTCCCCCCCTCTCTCTTTCCCCTCCCTCCCACTCCTCATTCTTCTTTCATTCAGCTCTCTCCTCATCTGACTCAACTTTGCATGCTCAGATGCTACATTGCTTGGTGCATGTGAGTTCCTGATTTCACAGTTTTCTCCAGGGCTGTGTGGGTCGCTGTGTGGTACTGCACACTTGTCCCTGGCTACTGCTCACACCTTAAATTCAAAACCCCCACGTGACTTTTGCCTGCTGTTTTGTTTGACATCTATTTGTGCCGCGTCCGTCCTGGGCAGGCAGCGGGTCTGCACCTTGTGTTTCCTCCTCCTGCTTTCACTCAGCCCCAGCCTTGGCCTGGGGGGAGCTGGGGGGGGATTCATCTGCTAGTATTTGAGGGAACAAATTCTTTTCCTTTCATCTAATTTAATAACAATATTTATCTATATTTTGGCATTTAAAATCATTTTTGTAATTAATTATGTTTAAATAACTAATGATGAAAGAAAATTATAAATTGTTGTCATTGATTGATTTTTTTCAAAAGTTTTGGTCTCTGAAGTGTGAGATCCCATCCTGTCTTCGCGTCTCCCTCCCTCCCGCCCACCACAGGAGAGGCTGCTGGGACGGGGCGGAACGTCTTTGGACTCTGCTCGTTGCTCTTCTGACCCAGTTGTGATACTGCTCCAGCTGCCTCCGCTCAGCAGCCTGGTTCTTTGCAGAGAAGCTTCTAGATGCTCCTGCTACCCTTGGACCACAGGACTTCTTTCTCGGATAGGGCAAGACCCTCATCCTTCACAGCCCCACCTGGGGGTCTGGTGAGCAGTCACCCCAGTCCTGGGGCCTGCTGGGAGCAGTCACCCCGAGTCCTGGGGCCTGCTGGGGGCAGTCACCCCGAGTCCTGGGGCCTGCTGGGGGCAGTCACCCCGAGTCCTGGGGCCTGCTGGGAGCAGTCATTCCGAGTCCTGTGCCAACTCAGGCATGATTTCCTTCCGTTCTCATTGATTCCTCGCAGCTTCCAGCAGAAGCCAGGTCTCAGCCCAGGCCGCCGTGGCAGGGATGAGGCTCCTGTCTCTTCAGGGGTGGTTTTTCCCAGCCGCGCGTCCCCTGCCTCCTGACAGCCTGTCTGTCTCTGCAGTGACTGCCGGTCTGGCTGGCTCGAGGAAGCTCTGCTTCGTGCTCCAGGAATCCCTTGCTGCAGCACCTGACCCTGGAAGAGTTCTGTCTGTGCTTCTTCAGAGAGACGCGCGCCGCCGGCTCCTCACCGCTGCTTGTGTGGAAGCCCCCATTGCCCCGGATGCTCGAATGCTTGCTCCCCAGACTGCCCAGCCACCTCCCCAACTGCCCGCCTTCCTCTGACTGTGCCCCCTTTCCCCTAACTGCCTGCCCCCTTCCTGCTGACTGTTCACCTCTCCCAGCTGCCTGCCTCCTCTTGCTTCCCCTCCACTCCTTGCCCCTCCCCCTGCCTGCCTCCCCTCCACTCCTTGCCCCCCCCTGCCTGCCTCCCCTCCACTCCTTGCCCCTCCCCCTGCCTCCCCTCCACTCCTTGCCCCCCCCTGCCTGCCTCCCCCTCCACTCCTTGCCCCTCCCCCTGCCTGCCTCCCCTCCACTCCTTGCCCCTCCCCCTGCCTGCCTCCCCCTCCACTCCTTGCCCCTCCCCCTGCCTGCCTCCCCCTCCACTGCATAGTGGGGGTGGGGGCTGCTGGCTCCCAGCCTGGCCTGGAGGGTCCCGGCCAGCAGCGAGCCCGTCAGCAAGCAGCAGGAGAGCATGATTGAGAAAGCTGGAGAGAGCAAGGGAGCTCACCAGCCTGGGTGATCAGTGGCGCAGCCAGAGGAGGAGCCCGCAGCCCCCCAGCCTCTCTCCTCTGCACAACAAAGAGGAGCCGTTGATCCAAAGCCGTCCCCAGCCCAAGGGTGGCCTGCCGGCCTCATTCACAGAAAGCAAGGTATTTACAGGTGCTTCAGCCTCTAGCTTCCTGCAGCCGCCATTTCTCCAGCAGTCGCAGCTCCACCCACGGTGCTTTCACGAATGTGGTGAAGGTGTGCGTCTCCCCGCCTGACTCAGCTGCTGTTCTGAGAGAGAAGCAGCGGCCTGTCCAGGACAGAGGTCAGAGGCTCAGGACACAGCAGGGCCGGCCGCACCCTCTGACGAGGGCCCCGTGAGCTCCGCAGGACTCGGCTGCCCACAGATGCCAGGGCTTGCGGGCGCTGCTGCTGTTGCGTGCCAGGGGTCAGCGCCCTTGCCCGCGCTCCGCTGCCTCCGCTGTTCCCGGCTGCCCGCCCATCCCACACGATCCCCAGTCTCCACCCAGAGCGCCTCTGACAAAGGGAACTGAAGCTGGAGGAGGGCGGCTGGGGCCGGAAAGCTATAGAGCGCTCTCCAGGCACATGGGTCCCTCTGTCTCCCTCCATCCTCGGCTGGCCTGGCCTGCGTGGATGTCTACGTGAAGACGGAGCCTGGATTCCATTCACCTGGGCGCAGGCGTCTAGCAGTGTCTGCACAGAGCGGAGACTCAATGCAGTTTTTGTTTAACTTGCAGGATTTGGTCAATAGAAAAGAACTATTATCCTGCACTTCAACTCCCTGTTGAATTTGCTGACCGAGATCCACTCTGGAAGGAAAAATAGACTCCAGTTCCTTGGTCTCCGCAGCGCGGCTCTGAGATGACATAATTAACTTCTCGGCGCGGAGGTGGTTTGATCTCAGTCCAGTGGTTTTATTTTGGGTCTGACGCCTCTCGGCTTCCGCCTTCGTTCCTCGGCCTCCTTCAAACACGAGCTCACGCTGCAGACAGCCCAGGGGTCCTGCCCACCGTCCCACAGTGAACTGATGGTCTTCACACAGGCTCAGAGCCCGCGGCCGCTCCTGCCCAGCCGGTCTCTACAGAGGGCTCCGCCCTCCATCTCCTCGGAGGACCCCTGAAGGAGCATCAGGGAGAGAGCTGCTGGGGGCTGCATAGCTGCTTCTGCCCTCTGGGGAAGGTGTCTGAGGTGGGCAGAGGTCAGGTCCTGCTGCCGGATGTGCAGTGTGCTTTGTCCAGAGCCTCTTGCAAGCCAGAGCACACAGGGCGACGGGGAATTCCATCGGCTTCACAAACAGCTGGCAGAGTGGACCACAGTGTTCCTGAGATCGGCTCCTGGGCTTCCCAGCAAGTGTTCACAGGGTGTGTTCCCTGGAGGGGCTGAGGCTGAGGGGGCTGCGTGGTCCTTTCTGCGCTCCGCTCTGGGTCCACACAGCTGCTCCTCCACTGACCATCCATCGGTGCCTCCATTCACCCATCCACACATTGGCCTGTCCACCCCATGCCCATCCATCCACATGTCCATCAATGCACTGACCCTCAAATCCATCCATCTACACATCCATCTACCCATCCATCCACCGACCCATCCACCCACATACTGATCTGCCCACCCATCCTTGCTCACCCAGCGTTTATCCATCCATTGATGCATCCGTCATTGCCCACATGTCCATCCGCATATTGACCCATCCACCCACATCCACCCATCTGCAGGGGCACGCATCCATCTGTCCTCATATCTGTCCATCCTTCATTTACCTATCTACCCACATCCACCTGCCACCATCCATCCATCCACCCATCTACCCTCACATTCATCCATCTACCTATCTATCCTCACATCCGTCCATCTTCCCATCTACCCTCACATTCATCCATCTATCTACTTATCTACCTTCACATCTATCTGTCCATCCATCCATCAATCTATCTACCCAGCTCTCCTGCATCCATCTCCTTCTCTGGTGTCTTTTCTGGACTTGAGCACAGTGTTGGGCGTGTATGCTGCCCGAGCCCCTCACCATTTGCTTCCTGCGTAGAAACAGGAAGCTCTCTCCTGAGCTTTGCTCTATGGTTTCACCTTAGGTACAGAGCTACTGTCCTCTAAGGGCGGTACACCTGCTCCCTAACTGTGCCACGCAGCCTTTCCTTTGTTCCGAGGTGGCCCTTAGCACACGATCACTGGGGCCACGCCTGGGGATATGTGTCTTGTCCAAGCCCTTTCCTGTCCCTCTGCTTCTGGTTGCCATGAGACACTCTGGAGCTGTGAGCAGGAATCGGGAGCAAGAAGGAGACGCAGGGCTCTTCACAGCAAAGAAGCGCGTGCGTTGAGGCCAAGGGTGTGTTTGCTGAAGAGACTTGCCACACAGGGATCCACCTACAGAGAAAGATGACAGATGAACATCTCATAAGCCTGCCGGCCCCCCCCCCCGCAGGCTGGAGAGTGGGAAGGAAAGAATCCGCTTTGCATACAGCAAGGGTGCATCGTTGGCGCTTTCCAGGGTTAGTCGCCAGTGCCTGAGATGACAGTAGCTGCAGCCTGAGTGTCCCCGTGGCCTCTCAAGTAGACATGTGGCTCTGCAGGCACGCAGAAATCCAGAGCTGCAAGGTCATGAAGGCTTCGACCTAGATTTCCAAGGGGTGTCTGCGGTAGGACAGGGCCACGCTGCATGTCCGAGGGGGAGACATGCAGCCTTGTGAGGTTCGTGTCTTGGCCACAGTACATACCCAGGACGTTAGAGATGCAGCCCAGCAGGGCCTCTGTGGAGGGGAGCTGGAGGCTGGAGACACAGTCCAGGAGACTGTGGCACAGTCAGGCACAGGCGTCAACTTGACAGTTGAGGGTTTGAGCTCTGGGCATACTCGTAGAGGATTAATGGTTGCGTTAAGCCCAGAGCAAACCTGCAGGAGATTGTCTGCTGATGGGGAAGGCTCAGCCCGTGGTGGGTGGGATTGGGACCTGGAATAAAATACCAAGAGCTGACTGAGAAAGTCGGCATCCTTGTGTACGCTTGGCCAGACATGCTGGTCTGGCAAGTAAGGATCGTCCCTCTGTCAGCCGTTACATAGAGATGGTGTGGCCTGTTCCCTCGGCCTGGTGTTGGTGCTGCTCTCCTGTCAGCTGGACTGAGACCTGTAACCAATAACTGTAAGAGAATAAACCCTTGTTCCTTTCAGCCGTTTGATGGTCATTTATTCACAACCATGCAGGCTGGCTGGGACAGAACATCTGTGTGGACACGTCCTCATGGAGACCATGGTGGTATAGGTGTCCGCGTGGAGACCTTTGGCGTGGACACTGTCCCTGAGGAGACTGTCCCCGTGGCTGCATCGTGATCCCCGTCCCTCCCAAGGGACCACAGACCACAGCATCTGAACCATAAGTCAAAATAAAGCTTCCTTTGCTCACCCATTTTTCATAGATTTCATCACAATAAACAACCTTAATAGCCAGGTGACATTAATATTTTCTGTGGTTAGCTTCCTTTACTAAGATTAAAGTTATCGGAGAGATAATAAGTAAGCAGAGAGTCAGATGCATGAAATCTAAAAGTCAAAGTCTACATGAAAATGACGGATATTGAAAAGCTCCAGGTAGGTATTTTATATTCACTGTGGCCGAAGCCACGCCACCATGCGTGGGAAACACACGCCACCATGCGTGGGAAACACACGCCACCATGCGTGGGAAACACACGCCACCATGCGTGGGAAACACACGCCACCATGCGTGGGAAACACACGCCACCATGCGTGGGAAACATGGAAACACACGCCACCATGCATGAGAAACACATGAAAGGGGGCATTGGGGGTGGGCAACATGAGCTTGGGAGCGAAGACCACAGAAATGCTGTCGACTGAGGGACCCATGACGTCAGAGCCCAGGGATGGTCTGCTGGCAGACTGTTAGCTGCATTGCCTGGCGGGCGGGGAAGGTCACAGGCTGAGACACCCGGGTTCTGGATAGCTTCTTATATGAGGGAGGAGGGAGAGTATCACAGCCCCCTGCATGGGGAGGAGAGAGAGAGGTTCATAGCCCCGTTTCTAGCTAGAAATCCTGACGTCATCAGCTTCTTTGGGTGTAAGCAGACCAGGACTCGAAGCCCCTTCCAAGGAAGCAGACACAGAGAGGCTGCTGGGGGGCCCGAGCAGCCCACACCCTCAAAGGGAACTTCCTTGAGCCCAGGCCAGGGGGGGCAAGTAGGAAGTGGCCACGGCGACGGTCAGTTCTGCCTAACCTCAATGGCGGGGACTCAGGTTTGGCCCATTTGCTTGAAAACCATCCCTGAGCTGGCTTGGGGGCTCAGGCCGCCCCTGGACAGTGGGGTCCTCAAGTGAGGTGAGGCTTGGGCAGCCGGAGGAGCAGCCTTAAAACCAAGCCGTGGCATTGGGCAGGGGAGACGATTTAGGGGCTAAAGCTTTGCCCTGCAAGCAAGGACGAGCTTCAGATCCGCAGACCAAATCTAAAAGCAACAGGCAGATGTGGAGGCCGCCTGCACTTCCAGCCCTGGAAGGGGGAGGCTGGGAAGCCCTGGAGCAAAGCAGCAAGGAGATGGAGCAACGCGGGGGCGATTCCTGGTGTCTCCCTTGAACCTCCATAGGTGCACACAACAAAAGAAAGGACAAAACTCAATTGTGGATCTTCCTCTCAGGGGTCTCCCACTATGCGGGTTCCTACCCTCCTGCCATTGCTGTCCTGGTCCCCAGCAGCCCCCTAGCTCCTGTCTGTCTTGAGAAGAGAGGGACTTGCCCCAGGGTCTTGAGTCGGAGCCAGCGGGGCCTGTACTCTTTCTACACAGGGAGACCTTGACCAAGGCAGGGGACGGGGCGGCCGCCCAGGCCGGCGCAGGGCTGAGTGGGGGGGGCGAATGCTTGTGTCCCTGAGGACCCACGACAGACAGCCGGCCTGGGGACCGGCTTTGTGACAGCCAGTGTCCTGCCATCCCTGGTGCAGCGATGCTGTGGCGACCCTCGGGCACCTACACAGTGCCAGATCAGGTGCTCCTGCGGGGGTCCTGACATCGGTCGCCAGGGCCAGGGGGTGATTGTCCAATTGACCACCCTGAGTCAGGGGCTCTGCAGATCAGACGCAGGACCCTCAAGGGCCCAGCCACGGCTGTGGCTTTGCGCCCCGCGGCCCGGCCCCCGTCTGCACCGTGTGGGAGCAGCCATCCATCCAAGTTTTAATTTGGGAATTAGACAGTGTTCACTTCCCATTATGTGACAGGATTAGCTGCTGAGCCAGGGAGGCGGTGTGTGCCGACTGTGAGCTATGACTTCATTAATCAGGAGGGAAAGTACTGGAAGCCAGGGGGCAGCAAGGTCGCTGGGGAGGGCAGTGCGACACCTGGGCCATACCCGCCTTCAGGCTGCTGCCCGAAGAACTCACATAGCATCTGCTTCCGGCTGCACCTTCCAGACTCCCTGGTTGAGATGTTGAGTTAGACCCTCCTCTTCTGACCGGATGCCAAGCTTCCACTGACACAAGACCCAGCAGGGCACAGAGCTTGGTGCCCCTCTGGGCCCCTCTGGCAGGGTCACCTCTCCAGACATGGCAGGACACCCGCCCCTTCCCATCTGCTGCTCTGGGATGCCACACCAGGCCCTGGTGTGTGGACACCCCGTGAGGGCTGGTTCCCTTCTCCAGTGCTCCGAGGACGACTGCAGGTCAGAGGGTTGAGGGCTGAGCTGGGTGCTGGGCCGGGTGCTAGGCCGGGTGCCGGGCTGGGTGCTGGGCTGGGCGCTGGGTTGGGTGCTCAGGATCCAGCCTTGGGAGGAGCAGACAGAGCACGTGAAGAGGCTGGGGCAGCACCAAGCCAAGGACACCAGAGTCCACGAAGAGCAAAAGGGCCAGAGGTGTCTCCAGGGAGCAGGCCTGGACGTGGATCTCCAGCTGTAGGTGGTCTAAGGAGCCCTCACCCCTTCCTTATATTGGTGAGATTCCTGGACCTACTTCAGAATACCCACCGCTGGAGGAAGCATGCCCGCCGCCCGGAGCCCCAACCCCTAAAGCAAGTCTCTGTAGAGGGGAAGTAAGCAGATGCCCGGTAAGGGGTCCCCAAGCTGAGAAGCAGTGTGTGTGTGAGAGAGAGCGAGAGAGAGAGTGTGCCTGTGTGTATATGTGTGTGCCTGTGTGGGCATGTGTGTACACGTTTGCATGTGTGTGCATGTGTATGTATGTGTGAGAGTGTATGTATACCTGTATGTATATGTGTGTGAACACTGTGTGTTTGCATGTGTGTGCGAGCATGTGTGCCTGTGTGTATATGTGTGTGCATCTGTGTATGTTTGAGAGTGTGTCTGTATGTGTGTATGTGTGCTTGTGTGTGTGCATGCACACATGCATGCATGTGTGTATGTGTGTATGCACAAGTGTGTGTATGCATGTGTGTATGCGCATGTGCATGTGTCTGTATGTCTGTGTGTGTGCCTGTGTGTGCACGCATTCGTGTATGCATGTGTGTGCAAGTGTGTGCACCTATGTGTGCATGAGGGTGTGCCTCTGTGTATGTGTACATGCATGCATGCATGTGTGTGCCTGTGTGTGCACGTATGCGTGTGCCTGTGCATGTGTTCGTGTGTGTATGTTTGTGTGCGTGTGTGTGCACACGCTGTGTGTGTGTTCATGTGTGTATTTGTGTATATGTGTGTGTGTGTGCGCGTGCGCTGGTGAGTAGCTCAGCTAAGGAAGCTGCAGTCTGGAAGCCTCACCGGCGCAGGCCACCAGCATTCTGGAGTCAGCCATCGGAAGGGGACACAGACCAGGCCCCAAATGCAGCCAGATGTGTCTGCACCCATAGCTGCCTTTTCCTTGTGTTTGACCCAAGGAGCCCTGCCCCCCAGGACAGCATGGCATGTCTCTCGCAAGGATATTCCTTGTTGGGGGTGAATTAGGAATGTTCACCCCACCCCCGTGATCCCTGCCTGGGACCGTGCTTGCCACCCTCTCCTCTGGGTCTGCCCTGGGGAGAGACTCAGGTGAGCCCCCAGGCCCAGCAGCATGGTGTGCTGCAACTCCGCTCTGCTGCCCAGAGTGGACGCTCCAAAGAGGACGGCAGCCACTCCGGGGCAGGAGGACGGGACGTGTGGGCAGCACGTCCAGCTGAACACATGGGGACCAGGGAAGACGTAAGGTAAGGCTGCTTCCCAAAGGAGACCCGTGCTAGACTACAAGGCAGCACCGCTGAGGTCACATCCAACTTCCCGTGCCCAAGACGTCAGCACCCCGTGCCAAGACACCACCAATGACCAGCCTCTGGCCCTTTCCCACAGACAGCTCTTGTTTTGCTCTTCCCTCGTGGGCTCAATCGGATGATGCAGGGAAGCCCCTCGCCCAGAGTGGCTGGGTTGGGGTGGGAACCGGCCCCTCGTGGATGGACCTCCGGCGCCCCGCACGTGAGGAAGCCGTTCCAAGCCGAAAGACCCCCACGGGTGGGGCTCTGGCAGGTCCCGGGACGCGCTGATTGACGTGGGATCTGATGGTGAATGCAGGCCTTTGCCTGGTCTCCAGGCTGCTTCCTGTCAGAGCCCGAGAGCCGGCTGCAGAGGGAGCATGGGGTGCTGATCGGGAAGGAGAAAGGAAGACTCAAGACACCGCCCCTCACGGCAGGAAAGGCGTGATGGCGGAGCCTCGGGTGGCTGGTCACACGGGTCCGCGGCCGGGGAGCAGAGGCTTGAATTCTGGTGCTCGTTAAGCTTCCTCCTGCGTAGTCAGTGGCGCTACCACCTTTAGGATAGGCCGCCCGGTCTCCATTCGTGCAACTCAGAAACTCCCTCGCAGACCTGCCCACTGACTCGTTTCCATGGTGATGCTAAATCCCACCACACTGACAACACTGACCGTCCCGCAGGTGATTCTCAGAACCGAGCAAGGGGCCTGCTTCTTCACAGCGGGTGGGGTGTGCGTGGGAGCCAGCGCGTGCAGGAGGGAGGGCTGGGCCCGGGGCTGGAAGCGGTGGGAAGGTCAGGTTCTGGGGGTGTGTCGTCGGAGCTGTGGCCGCCAAGGACAGCGAAAAGGGGCGCAGAGTCAGCGTCCAAAGCAGCTGCCGGGGCTGGGGACCGGCCTCGAACACCAATGTGGACGATGTCGCGTCCCATTTTTCTGCAGAAACGCCGGCGGTTTCTCAGAATCCAGCACCCATTAGCCGATAATTCAGGTCTGATTCTCATCTAATGTGACTATATTTTATACAAATTATTTTGGACAAGAATTCAGTCCTTAATAACATTGATCTTCATAAAATTGTCACCAAGCATCTTGTCTCGGCCCCTGCACTTCAGCTGGTAGTTACAAATCAAAGCAGAGACAGGCTGCAGAGTCCGTGGGGCCCGGAGCCCGAGACAGAGCGGGCAAGATGAGGGGTTCTGTGGCCCTCGTCATGGTGCCTGAGGGAGCTGTGGGAAGCAGGTCACAGGTGACACCCACTGTCCCAACGCCCTTTCCTTGTCTTGATGGGGATGGGTGACCCCTGTCCTCCTCTGTGTAGCTGGGGGACTGTCTGGTTCCCCCTGCACTTTGGGGGCAGGACTGATGGTCTCCTCCCAAGACCAGGGGCCTTCTTGTAGCCCGCTGGCTCTGACAGATGCCCACGGGCATTTGACAGAAGATTTATTGCGAGACTCCAACTCGGTGCGGCCATTGCGCTAATACGCTACCCGGCTTGTTGAAATATCAATTTTGCACATGGTTTCACTCGGCTGCCTGCGGCCCTGCGCAGGCCCATTACTTAATTCTTCTGTCATTAAGAAATCCAATCTCTGATTCCATTGGCATTGGAGGGGTGGAGGGGAGGCGCTGGCTAATAGGCCTCAAGCCGTCTGCTAATTGCTGTTCCTCGGCCCCTGAGCAGAAAGGAAAGGGAATGAACCAGGTAACAGGCAAGGAGCCGATCTCTCTCTCTCTCTCTCTCTCTCTCTCTCTCTCTCTCTCTCTCTTTCACACATGCGCGCATGCACGCACGCACACACACACACACACACACGCATGCACGCACGCACGCACACACGCCCGCCCTTATCACATGTGGTCTCACAGCCCTCCAGCCCAGCTTTTAATCCAAGGCACCCAGGTCTGCGAGTCCTGCTGGGAAGCCAATGGACGGGGGTCGCAGGACACACCTGCCTTCCAGCCTCAGCTGCAGGCAGCTCATTGCAGCCCCAGCTCAACGGGCTGTCCAGCCAGGGGCCCCCAGGCCATGGGACTCCTCCTGCAGGTGCAGGACACCCTTGGTGCAGCCCTTGACCGTGCAGTCTGAAGCCAGTTGACAGCAGTTTCTACATCACAAGCCCTTTGTAATTGAGAACTTTAATTATTTCTCTGTCCTGTGGCTTTACGCTGAATGGCTCCCATGCTAACCCCGGAGGATGCACGCTTGCCAACCATCCATCGCATCCATCTTGCTCCCAAACCTGCCCAACGAAAACACTTTGGTGCTCCTTGAGGGAGTTTTCTAGAACCCACTGATGTCTGTTCAGAACCAGCTGAAGTGGGGCAGATTTCAGAATAATGCCCAACATTAGTGACCATAAGCAACGCGTTTCCTCTGCTACTCGGCCGAGGCTCCCGCTGCGTGCTGGCAGGAGGAAGGTCCCACCTCCGCGCACACGGCGCTTTGCTCCAGCTGTGCCCGGCTAGGTCCCCGTCGCAGTACCAGCTTCGGCTGCAGCTGAATGCTTCCAGAGAGTCGGCCACACCTGCTGCCTGGCTCCAGGAGGCTGGGATGCCACAGGGGGAGGGGGCTTCATCTAGTCTAGTAGCCGCAGGTCCGGCGGTACCGTGGCTCCTTCTTGCACACAGAGCCCCAGCCTCCAGAGGGGCGCTGTCTGTCACCGATCCGGCCTTCAACACCTGCCTCTGAGGAGTCTGGGTCAGCTGGGCCTGCAGGGCTGTGCCAACTAAGACCAGGTGGATGATCTGAAATGCTTCTGCCACCTGCGGGGACACGGGGGCCATCGGCTTCATGGCAGGCAAGCCATGCGTGCAGACACCCCATGCGCACAGACACCTCATGCACACAGAGCACCCCATGTGCACAGTGCACCCCATGCATGCAGACACCCCATGCGCACAGTGCACCCCATGTGCACAGTGCACCCCATGCGCGCAATGCATCCCATACGTGCAATGCATCCCATGCACGCAATGCATCCCATGCGCCCAAAGCACTCCATGCGCACAGTTCACCCCAAGACATGGCTGCGGCGCAGCAAAAAAGTCCAGAGAAAACCATGGAAGAGGCTCGGCATAGCGAGAGACTTGATCAATTATTAGTTACAAGACAAGAGCATTTGGAAGGACCTAGAAACACTTGCCTTCTGCGATGGGAAAATCTGAGCAGGTGTGAGAGGCCCCCACCCATTTCCTGTTATTTAGCCTTTATTAATGTGCCCCTACATCGTTAGCGAGTCTACCCATCCTCTCATTTGTTTGCTCACCCCCATCCTGAATCTGCAGGTCCAGCTTCTGTGGACGTTGTGCACAGGGTCTCGGGACACGCAGGTTCTGGCGTCCCTCACTGAACCTCAATGCCAGAATGGGGTTTGGGGAGTAGGTAAGGCAGTCCAACACCTCTGTGCTGGGCAGCAGGGGCTGTGCAGAGTGCTGGAGACACTGAGCCTGGGTGGGTGGGACAGGAAGCATCCAGAGCCCCGCGTGGAATCCAGTAGAGGGAGCAGAATCAAGAGCAGGCAGGCATGGCAGGAGCAGGGGCAGGGGCGTGGCAGGGGCAGGGGCAGGGGCAGGGGCGTGGCAGGGGCAGGGGCGTGGCAGGAGCAGGGGCAGGGGCAGGGGCAGGGGTAGGGGCAGGGGCGTGGCAGGGGCAGGGGCGTGGCAGGGGCAGGGGCAGGGGCAGGGGCGTGGCAGGGGCAGGGGCAGGGGCGTGGCAGGGGCAGGGGCAGGGGTAGGGGCAGGGGCGTGGCAGGGGCAGGGGCGTGGCAGGGGCAGGGGCGTGGCAGGGGTAGGGGCAGGGGCAGGGGCAGGGGCGTGGCAGGGGCAGGGGCAGGGGCAGGGGCAGGGGCGTGGCAGGGGCAGGGGCGTGGCAGGGGTAGGGGCAGGAGCAGGGGCAGGGGCGTGGCAGGGGCGTGGCAGGGGCAGGGGCAGGGGCGTGGCAGGGGCAGGGGCGTGGCAGGGGTAGGGGCAGGGGCGTGGCAGGAGCAGGGGCAGGGGCGTGGCAGGAGCAGGGGAGGGGCGTGGCAGGAGCAGGGGAGGGGCGTGGCAGGAGCAGGGGCAGGGGCGTGGCAGGGGCAGGGGCAGGGGCAGGGGCAGGGGCGTGGCAGGAGCAGGGGAGGGGCGTGGCAGGAGCAGGGGCAGGGGCGTGGCAGGAGCAGGGGAGGGGCGTGGCAGGAGCAGGGGCAGGGGCGTGGCAGGGGCAGGGGCAGGGGCGTGGCAGGAGCAGGGGCAGGGAGGCCGAGCTGTCACCTGCTCCTGTGGGTTCTGCACAGCTAAACCATGGGGGGGGGACCTGTGTGACGCGTGCTTGTGCTGTATGGGGTGTGTGTCATGGCTGCGTTGGCTCTGTAGTGACTGGCGGTGCTCGGTGGCTGGGTGGCCATTCTGGAAGGAACAAGGTCATTCGACATATGCCCCCCTCATCCTATCAGATTGGTGAGAAAAAGATCCCTAAGAAATGGCAATTTCTTACCACCAACATTGGGACCTAGGTCTCCATGGGGGTCCTCCTTGTTCCCTTCCAGAATCAGAAAGCTCGTCCCTGTCCCCTGAGCGGCTGAAGGCGGCGGGGGTGGGGGTTGCTGGTAGGAAGTGACCCCACTGGTCACCAGGACTACATCAGTGTGTTGTTGCCGATTGTGGGTTTTATGGCAGACAAATGCCTGGGGGCGTCTGTGGGCCTCAGACGTGAGCATTGCTCCTTCAAGTTAACCGGCCAGATTGTGGGGTCCTGACACGCAGGATAAGAAGAGGCACTGGGATTCCGGCGGGGGATGATGAGCTGTGGTTTGTAGGGAAGAACCGCCTCCCGTCCCTGCACTGCCCCAGTACCCGTGTAACCTGACCAGGCGGGGCACCTCTCCGGCCCCCAAGGCAGGCTTGCACACATCCGGGGGCTTCACCTAGCTGTCCACCCTGCCAGGAACAGGACAAGACCCCCTGGGGCCAGGGTGAGGGCTGTGTGGCTTTCCCTGGCAGGCACTTCCATTGCAGCAGAGTCCAGAAGTGTGGGTGTCCTGGACGGACGGGTGGGGGGCATCGTTCTGCAGCCTCTCAAACTCCCTCTGACACTAACCCGGGACGTCAGAAACAAGCATTCAGGCCTGCCAGGGGCTCCCAGTGGAGAGCGTCCAGCGTGTCCTCACCTACCGTCAAAAGCCTCCTGACCTCTGTTGAAGAGAGCCCCCCACAGGCACCGCTGAAGACAGGACCCCCCCCACACGGACCCACATCCCTTTCTACAGGTAAAACCAGGACACAGCTAGACTTTCAAAGGCACACGGGGCCCTCATGGCCAGCCGTGCCAGGGTTCAGAGGCGTGAGACTTCGTTTTGCTGGGAAAGGAAAGGGGCTCTGAATAATTGAGCCGGACCCGAGCTCCGAACCTAATCACAGGCAGCGCAGGGAGGGGCGCAGACAGCCTCGGCGACGGGGCCAGCAACGGCCAGGGCCGCCTGAGGAAGCGCCGGGCTCGTCGGACATGGACTTGAAGGATTCTCTGTATTAGCACAGACTGAAGCCTAATTTAATTAGCTCATCTCGGCTATATTCTTCGACTTTTTAATTTTAAAAAATGGAGAGAAAAAACCCTGCTTCTTCCCAGGCTGGACTCTCCAGCAATTCCCGAGGTGAGGGTGGGGGCGGGGGCAGGGTGGGGCGGGGCCAGGGCGCCCTGTGTGCGGGCTCCAGAGCAACTTCCTGTGCAGGTGGCAGGGCCAGGCGGGCCACGCACCTGCTCCGCCGTGGGCTGCAGGGCTGGAGCCAGGCCTACCCTCAACAGGAAGACAAGACCGTGTGCTACACCCATCCCGGAGGACCATGGGCCAGCGGACCTGAGTCTACCCTTCCCATTTGCTCCTGATTTGGGACAACCCGTTTGTCAGGTAGAGTGGACCTGCCCGTCACAGTGGACCTGTCCATCACAGTGGACATGATCTGTCAGAGTGGACCCGCCTATCACAGTGGACCTGCCTGTCATAGTGGACACGCCCATCACAGTGGACCTGCCCATCATAGTGGACCTGCTCATCACAGTGGACATGGTCTGTCAGAGTAGACCCGCCCATCACAGTGGACCTGCCCATCACATTGGACATGATCTGTCAGAGTGGACCTGCCCATCACATTGGACCTGCCCATCACAATGGACTCACCCATCACAGTGGACCCGCCCATCACAGACTGCCAATCACAGTGGACCTGCCCATCACAGACTGCCAATCACAGTGGACCTGCCCATCACAGACTGCCAATCACAGTGGACCTGCCCATCACAATGGACTCACCCATCACAGTGGACCTGCCCATCACAGTGGACCCGCCCATCACCGTAGACCAGCCCATCACAAGACCCTGCTGGTTCTGGTCTAGATGCTCTGTGCTATGGGGCTGCTGGCAATGCCCCTGGCATGTGACTACCTGCCTGTGCTCTGGAAAATTCCCAGAACAACCTCAATGCCCACAGCTCCTGAGCTAGGACTCAGCATAACAAAGACCCTTTTGCCCTGGAGACACCAGAATATAGAACTGGAGTCAGGACATAAGGACTAGGGACAGCTTTTCCCCACCATGGGTTCCTGAGGCCTCAGACTATGGATTCCACCGCCCCTGGCTCCCAGAGCCCTTCCGACCAGCCCTGTGCGCAGCCCCACCCCCAAAGACCTCCTCCCCAGATGTCCCAGGAGCTCCCTCTACCTCCCCACGTTGCTCCCCAGCCTCATCCTCCCTCTGTGTGTCCTGGGGGGTCCCCTGCTCCGGTGACACTCACCTGCATGCATTCCACACTGGGGATCCCCTGGACCCCTTGTAATGGTCATTTGAATGTATGTCCTCTCCTGGGGTCCCGAGAGCCCCTGTCACTTACGGGTTCACTGCCCGTTTACTGTGGAATCATTCTGAGTACTCGTCTGGTTCCCATTCTGTTACCTGTCGATTTCCACCTCTGAGCACACCCAGTACTAAGCACTGTGGATCTGTCCAGTGGACATCTCTTGATTTCCACCTCTGAGCACACCCAGTACTAAGCACTGTGGATCTGTGCAGTGGACATCTCTTGATTTCCGCCTCTGAGCACACCCGGTATTAAGCACTGTGGATCTGTCCAGTGGACATCTCTTGATTTCCGCCTCTGAGCACACCCAGTACTAAGCACTGTGGATCTGTCCAATGGACATCTCTTGATTTCCACCTCTGAGCACACCCGGTATTAAGCACTGTGGATCTGTGCAGCGCATCCCTGTCTATTTCCACCTCTGAGCACATCCAGTACTAAGCACTGTGGATCTGTCCAGCGGACGCCTGGTGGGAATCCCAGCCTTGGCCTGGACATAAACCTGAGGTGCGTCCTCTGACCACACCATGGGACTTGGCCCAAGAAAAGTCCAGAGCTCTGCACAAGAGTGTGATCTACACAGGGAGGTGGGTCACGACTCGCAGATGCCCAGACAGCACAGGGCAGGGAGGGAGGGAGGACAGGCGCCTGCAGACCCCACTGCGGGCAGGAAACAGAGTTGGCATGAGCAGCGGTGAGGGCTGGTGGCGCGATGTGACAAGATCTGATGAGAGGATTAGAACCAGCTCACAATCTGTTCACAAGAACGAGACTACCCGTTAGCATCTGGACACGCACAGCACTCAGCAGCTTCCACGATGCCCAGTCACCGAAGCGAGACGCCATCCCAGCCGAAGGCAGCTTGACTCTGGCCAGGACCCTGTGAGCACGGAGCAGGCCAGGGAGGCGTGGAGCCATCTTGAGAACCATGTGCAGATCCCCATCCACGAACCATCACAGGTTCACAAAAGGGCGGCAATGGGGGGTCCAGGGACCTCAGAGTGTGTTCCCAGCCTGAACTGCCCCAAGCACACCCTGATGGTTTAAAGTCCCGATGAAGATTGTGGGTTGAGGAGGGTGTGGCTATGGGAGCAAGACTGAGGTGCAAAGAAATATTATGCAAGCATGATAAAGGACCGCTGATGTCAGTAGTTCAGAGCTTGTCGCATTGGCCGGACGCCTGAAAACGTGGAATTGTCTGGGTGGATCATCGTGAGTCGGTGAGATCAAGAGAGGGAAGATGGGCAGCGGAACCACGTCAGCACAGGCTTCCAGTGACCCCAGCTCTTCAGCCCCACTAATTACAGGTGAGGGAGGGGCGAGGCTTGGGAGCCACGTGGTCTTAGGCCATGCAGGGTTCTGTCGGAGCTGCACTGATTGCTTCTTTCTCTGGCACCAGCACTGTAAATCTGCTGCCTGGTTCTGCTCAGCGAACCACCCCGCAGAACAGGCCGCTCAGCCGGGGAGAGCTCGGGCAAGACCAGCCAGGTGCCGCCTGCGCTTTGTTGTTGCCGGTGCGGGCAGGAAGCAGTGAGGCCGCTCCGTGGCCGCCAACAATGGGCGCCCGCTGTGCCCAGCCCATTAGGACGTGCCAGCTTCTCCTCGGAAGATTAAAAATTTCGGGAGTAAATCCAGGTCTTGTCTGACATGACATTTTGGAAGCAAAAGCTCAGAAACTTTTGTGCTCCGTAGTAATAGGATAACATGCTACAGTAGTTACAGTAATTGCCCGGCTCTTCCCTCGCTCAGCGCGCCTGCTGTTCCCGCGCCTGCTGGAGGCCTGGGCTACACAGCTCCGTCTATTCCGAGGCAGCCCGGAGGAGAGTTGCCTGCAGGCGAGCAGGGCACTGGCCTCGGGCTGCTGCAGGCTGCAGCCTGTGGCTGACTGCAGGTCTCTGGGCTGCTGCGGGCTGCAGGCTGTGGGCTGGGCTGGCTGCAGGCTGTGGGCTGTGGGCTGGGCTGGCCGCAGGCTGCAGGCTATGGGCTGTGGACTGTGGGCTGGGTGACTGCAGGCCGAGGCATTTGACCCCAACACCATTAAGGAGCCGCAGTGCTGCTCCTCCTTCCCGTCTGGTCCTTGCTTCTTCCCAAAAGCCAGGATCCAGACCCTCAGTGCCATCTCGCCACGTGGAGAAGCTTGAAAGAGGTCTGCAGGTGGCTCCGAGCTGGGGGCTCAGCCAGGTCACCTTGGGTCACAGGCGTGCACTCGACGGTCAGTGAGTCCTGCGTGCTCAGCCCGAGCTCTCCAGCCCTGACTTTGCATGAAGGTCTCATTTCCCAGCCCCAGCTTCTCCTCTGTGCAGGCCAGTGGGTGACCTTGTCCCTCTCGTCGCTCCAGGAAGAGCAGTGGACAGAGGCCAGTGGTAACCGCCCCGACGCCGTGGAAGGCACTGAGGTGGTGCGTGAAGGTCTCAGGAGCCCAGAGGCCCACGTGTGGTCAGCAGGAAGCCTTGCCAATGCCCAGGCTGGTGGCTAATGTGCAGTGAGTCCAGGCCGGCGTGTTTACTGTCCAGTGTGGAGCCCTAGGCACTGCAGCAGAGTGGCCCAGAGCACTCTCAGGAAGGGCGCTGTGCTCCCGGGTGGGCACCGTGCTCCCGGGTGGGCACCGAGCTCCCGGGTGGGCACTGAGCTCCCGGTTGGGCACCGAGCTCCCGGGTGGGCACCGTGCTCGAGCTCCCGGGTGGGCACCGTGCTCCCGGGTGGGCACCGTGCTCCCGGGTGGGTACCGTGCTCCGGGTGGGCACCGAGCTCCCAGGTGGGCACAGTGCTCCCCGGTGGGCACCGAGCTCCCAGGTGGGCACAGTGCTCCGGGTGGGCACAGAGCTCCCGGGTGGGCACCGTGCTCCCGGGTGGGCACCGTGCTCCCGGGTGGGCACACTCTCTGAAGTCCTCGAGCAAAGTGGCCCCTCTGATCCCACTGGGATGAAGATGCTGGCCAGGTGTGGGGGTGGGAGGGCAGTGAGAATCCACAAAGGACAGTGGTGGAGACCTATGAAACTTCCCGGAAGCTTCCAGAAGCAGGAGGGGTGATGCTGGAGTGGATGCTGTCTGAAGTGAGTGTGCGGAGCCAGAATGAACCTGCAGATGTAACCGCACAGCTCTTGGCACCAGAGCCCTCGGGCTGGAGGACGGCAGCTCTGTAGCAACACACTGAGACAGTGAACGCTGGGCGTCCACTCGACACACCTGCATTAACTAAGATCAGCTGAGACCACCCGAAGACAGTACCTGGATCAGCACATTTACAGTACAAAGACCAGCCCCAGATCTGATTGGAACCTCTCTAGATCTGATTGGAACCTCCCAGTAGAGGACCAGATAAAAGGAAGCACAGGATAGAAGACTGAGAAGAGAGACTCCAGGGTGTCTGCAGTGACTTAGCCGCCTCCAGCTTCAGCCACCAGCCACGTCGCCTCCGCCATGAAAGACTGTTTCTCCTCTCTGGAACCATAAGCTGAATAATCTTAAGTTATTTGACTTTGGGTGTTCTCTCACAGCAACAGTTAAGAGCAACCGCTACAACATGAACTCTTGGAACAAGAGGCCACGCAGGCTTCTGACAGCTGTGGCTGCCTCGGCGTGGAGGGCGGGGCCTCTACATGGGAGGGTGGGGCCTCTGCATGGGAGGGCGGGGCCTCGGCGTGGAGGGTGGGGCCTTGGCATGGGAGGGCAGGGCCTCGGTGTGGAGGGCGGAGCCTCTGCACGGGAGGGTGGGGCAGCGACGTGGAGGGCGGGGCCTCGGCATGGAAGGGCGGGGCCTCAGCAGGACAGCTGAGCCAAGGTGCAGGGTCCAGCATGCATGGCCAGTGACTGCAGGCTGAGGGCTCAGTCTCGTCCTCTTGAACCTCTTGATCCACTAAGTGATGATCAATGCTCATCACAAACACCAGTGGTCACTGTGTCTTCCTCATTCTGCTCCTGGTCTCCACAATAAGTATGTGCTTGAGACCAAATGTGCAAGAAGCAATCTCTCCAGAGCACCTCTATCATCCGTCTAACCACCCGCCCTCTGTCTGTCCCATTCTGACATTTAGACAGATGATCGATAGATGATAAAGGTGCAGATACATAGATATACAGATCATCCGGAGATGCACACATAGAGAGGGGATATGCAATAGATGCGTAGATATACAGATCATCCAGAGATACACTCATAGATAGATGATATACAATAGATGCATAGACACATGATAGTCATATAAAGAGATACATATATACACACATAGATGATATACAGATAGATACACGGATGATGTAAGATAGAGAGAGAGAGAAGGAGAGAGAGAAAGATGACAAACAGATAGAGGATGTATAACTGATTGGTGATAGATCCAGCGAGAAATGATAGGTTACAGATGATGTAGATAGATAGATGGATAGATAGATAGATGGATAGATGGATGGATGGATGGATGGATGGATGGATGGATGGATAGATAGATAGATAGATGGATGGATGATGGACGGATGGATGGATGGATGGATGGATAGATAAATGGATGCATGCATGCATGCCAGGCGATGTACTGTAGATTGCAGGCGTACAGGCGATTGTGGTCTCGGGGAGCTGTCCAGTGTGACATGCACGCCAGCACAAGTGACAGTGCTGAGGAAGACTGTGAACCAACGCCGCAGCTTGCTGTGGGTTCAGAGCACAGAACCCTGCCTTCTCAGCCTCCTGTGGCCACGGGGTCTCTGTGTCGCCGTGTTGCAGTATCCAGATGGACGCCACGGCCACAGGCCACGCCTCAGAGAAGCCCCTGCAGTCCGGAGGAGTCCACCGCCAGAGACGCTAAGGCCGTCCCACGGCCTCCTGGAGGTCCGCGGCCCCGAAGGGCAGGCCTGCGCCTGGATGCCCACCTTCCTCAGGGTGGTCTGTGTGCCTTGGAGTGGTCGCTCATCTGGACATGTCACGCGTGTGTCTGGCATCTGCATCTCCCATGAAGCCCAGAGCCTGCCACACCCGTGATGTCTACACAACTCAATGCACTTGGACGTTGTCTCTGGAATGTTCTTGGAGCTGCTCCTGCCCCGGAGCAGAGTCCCCTGTCGCTGCTCTGCAGGAGCATCAGCACCTCACTACAAATCCCCGTGAGCCCCCGAGAGCGGGGACCCCTCTGAGCTCACAGAACCACACCGACCTTCCCAGCCTCGGGACACCCCTTCCCTGCTGGTGCTGCCAGGCCATGCTGGGCACCACGCTCCCGGCCCAGCTCCCTCCTGGGGGTCTGCAGAGACGCCTGACCCCACGCCAGCAGCTGGAGCCCTCAGAGCCCAGGCCTTCCTCACGCGATGAAGCAGTGAGGGGTCAATCTGCGGGCCGGGTCGGAGCTCAGGCCTGCGGCCACCAGTGACCAGTTCCTCCGGCTGAGGACGCGGCTGGGCCTTGCGGGGGACCCCCGTCTGCAAACCGCACAGTCGGCCTGCTGAAGGCCTGGTCCCCCGCAGAGCTGGCTGGATCGTGAGGGGCTCACTTTAGAGTTAACCCACGCTGAGTTCATGGCTGCATGGCCTTCAGAGGTGGGGGTGGCTGGGGGGCGCAGGGCATTCAGAGGTGGGGGTGGCTGGGGGGGCGCAGGGCCTTCAGAGGTGGGGGTGGCTGGGGGGCGCAGGGCACGCTGGGCTTTCACATGTCACCTTATCATTGCCCCTTGGTAGATTTTCCTCCCTTGAAGTTGTTTTTCTCAATTATTTTATCTATCTATCTATCTTTCTATCTATCTTTCTATCTTCTATCCACCCATCTATCTTTGTGTGTGTGTGTGTGTGTGTGTGTGTGTGTGTGTGTGTGTGTGTATCAGAAGACACTGTGTGTCCCTATAGAAGACCAAAGGTGACTTCTGGAATCATCTTAGATTGCTTTTACCTCCTTTTTGCTTTACTCTGGGATTTCCAGGCTCCGCCCACCAGGGCTGGAAGTGCAGGCCACTACTGTTTCAGCCTGGTGTGTTTAGGAGGGACCTTGGATCTGAACTCAGGTCCTTCTGCTCGCAGAGTCGTAACTCCTGCGCCATCTCTCAAGCCCCATTTTTTCTAATTTTTTTTTGTCATGGCCACAACAAAGTTAAGCACCCAGCAGCCATGTATGGGTGAGCCCGGGTGGGTCTGGCAGCATATGGCGGATCAGCCAGAGGAAGCTGCGACGACTGCAAAGTCTTCCCGTCCTTGGCTCTCTCTTCAGTTAGTTCTTTGCAAAGCGAGAGACCCAGATACGGCTCCTCCGATCGTCTCAGGACGGCACACATCAGCTCCGAAGCGCAGAACACTGCGGTGGCCCGGCCCTGGGACCTGCTTGGAATGGAAGATTTTGAATTCTACCTGAATATTCAAATTAGGTGAGTTGGGAAGAACAGATGGTGCACAGAACCGCGTGGCGCCAGCTCCTCTTTGGTCCTGTAATGACTTCATTTACGCAGCCTGCATGCCTCTGCCTGGCTTTGGGGAGCGGGCGCGTGCCTCCACTTTAATGAAGTATTCTTGACTGGGCACCCTGCTCTTAGCATCTGGGGAAAGAGTCACATGGGATTAATTACCTGACATCTCACTCCTCTCTTCAGGGATGTAGTTGCTGGGCTAAATGGATTTTCCAGATAACTCAATCTCACCTCTCTCAGCCCCAGGACCCTCTGCCCCCGTTAAATCCCACGGGCAGGAAACTTGGTGGGTGACTTGACATTAGATGGGCTCTGCTCTGTGGCCAGCCTCAGGACACAGATCCTCTGGTCCTTGCAGGACTAATGAGACCAGCTCGTCCACTCCCAGGGGATGGCCATGCCCCCCCAGCCTCAGCTCCTGCCGAGTTTCAGAGTCCGGGGTGCGCCTGAGCAGGAAGAAGGAAGGAAGACTGTCAGGACTTCCTGTAAGACGCCCTCAGGCCTCAACTGAGCCCGGCAGGCTGAGGTGACCACCAGTCGGACAGAGCTACAAGTCAGGCTCAACGGGATCACTGAGCGGAGATGAGGATGCAAACAGGAAGGTCCTGACGACCCCCAGCCTGGGGGGCATCCTCTGGCCTCCTGCTGTTTAACCCTGGCCGCATCTATCCTGTCTGTGCTGACACGACACTCAGCAACCTGCTGAAAGGAGAAGGGGCTTGGCTTACGGTTCTAGAGGGAGACAGTCCATCGTGGCCCAGAGGGCCTGGAGGGGCCGGAACCGAGGAGGCTCAGGCAGCGTCACCACGGACGCGGTGCCAGCCAGCAGGGCCTCACGGGCAGAGTGCTGGCGGAAGAGGAGGGGCCAACCGACCTCGAGGCCCGCCCCCACGCCCCCCCAGGCCAGGCCCGAGGCCTGCCCCCCGCGGCCACCTCCTGCGGCCACCCCCTGCGGCCAGGCTGTACCTCCTGAAGGTGCCGGACCTTCCCAAACATTATCGTCAGCTAAGGATGCAAGCTGGGACCTGTGGAGGGTGAGCTCATTCAAGCCATGACACCCCGAGTCCTGTAACGGATTGAGGCCCCCAAACCTGGCAAACACTTGGCGCCTCCTGCCGGGACAGCTGTGAACAGCTGCCCCCGACCTTCGCAGATGGTCCACCTGGGAGAGGCTGGAGGAGGCCAGGAGAGCCAGCGAGCAAAGCTCCCTTGCTGGTGAGCAAGGGGGCTCAGCAGGGGCTCGCCGGCAGGGCTCCTCCCCAGCGCGGGGGCCGGCAGCCCGTGGGAGCGAGGAGAAGTCCACAGGGCGGCCACGCCACAGGGCCAGCGGCCGGCAATAAGGCTCGGGGCTGGTGCGCGGGGACAGGTCCAATGCAGGTCCAGGGAGGTGCTGGCCGGCCCCGCCCCGCCCACCGCGCCCCGCCCACCGCGCCCCGCCCACCGCGCCCCGCCCACCGCGCCCCGCCCACCGCGCCCCGCCCACCGCGCCCCGCCCACCGCGCCCCGCCCACCGCGCCCCGCCCACCGCGCCCCGCCCACCGCGCCCCGCCCACCGCGCCCCGCCCACCGCGCCCCGCCCACCGCGCCCCGCCCACCGCGCCCGCCCCGCCCACCGCGCCTGCAGGGCTTGCTCCTACCATCGGGCTGGCTTAGCATTTGTCACTAAGGACGCCTGGGGTCACACAGATCCGCTCCCCATCCAGAGTTCTTGTGATCTGTCTCCCCAGGGGCCTCTGCAGGCCCCTCCCCATGTCTTCTTGCAGGAGTGGCTCGGTCAGGCCCCTGTCACAGGCTCCTCCTTCTGGTTGGGGCTCCCTAGGGACCGGCAGCACCCTCCCCGGGCCTGTTGGGCCAGGAGGGTGAGCCTTCCACCCACAGACCAGAGCTGGGCCCTGGGGCAGGGGGCAGTCTGTCTGAGCCCTCGGGTCGGGGAAACCTGCAGAACAGCAAGCCCTCGGGAAGTGCGCGTCAGCGAGTCGCTGCCAGTGGGCTGAGTAACATCCATCCCCGCTCGGTGACTGGAGCAAGCCAGGGTCCTCTTGGGTTCGAGTTTGGGGCGGCTCTGCTCCCTGGCCCGGCTTCCCGTGCTTGGGTTGAGCTGGCTGCTGCTGCTTTGACTGGTCTCGACTCTCTCCTGAGGCCTGGTGCGTGTTACCCCAGGAGGTGACCCAGGGAACAGGAGCTGCAAGCCATGTTCTGTGAGATGTGAAATTATAAGACCCCTTCAGCCTCCCTGATGTAGTAGGACGAAGGCCGGTGCTACAGCTAGAGCCTGTGTGCGTGCGTGCGTGCGTGTGTGTGTGTGTGTGTGCATGTGTGTCTGTGTGAATGCGTGTGTGCATGTATGAATGTGTGTGAGTGTGTGTGTGTACATGTATGAATGTGTGTGAGTGTGTGTGTGTACATGTGGGTGAGTGTGTGTGTCTATGTGAATGTGCATTTCTCTGTGTGTGTGTATATGTGTGTCTGTGTGCATGTGTATACGTATCTGTGTGTGCAGATGCACATGTGTGTGTATGCATGTGTGTATGTGTGTGAGCGTGTGTGTGCAGGTGCGTGTGTGCACATGTGTTAGTGTGTCTCCGTGTGTGCGCATGTGTGTGTGTGCGTGAGTGCATGTGTGTGCATGTGTGTGTAGTAACAGGTGCTTGAACGACAGGATACAGATGATACCTGTGATGTTAATACTGATCTGTCGTCAACCTGGCAGGATGTAGACTCACTAGGAACAGATCTGGGCAGGTCTGTGAGGGAGTCCCTAGAGGGAGTCCCTAGTGGGAGTCCCTAGAGGGAGTCTTTAGACTGGGTTAATGGAGCTGGGAAGAGTCATCTGATATGGACAGCCCTTGTGTCCGCAGGAGAAAGTAAGCCAAGCACCAGTCTCTCTCTCTCTCTCTCTCTCTCTCTCTCTCTCTCTGCTCCTGCCACCATGCCCTCCTCATCTCGATGGACTCTCTGCCTTCCTTGAGCTGCTAACGTCAAGCATCTTGTCCAGTGATGAGACAAGCAACTTATCTGACAGCCCAGGACAGCACAGGGCGGTCAGTGAGTGGACAGCACAGGGCGGTCAGTAAGCGGACAGCACAGGGCGGTCAGTGAGCGGACAGCACAGGGTGATCAGTGAGCGGAAAGACAGCACAGGGCGGTCAGTGAGCGGACAGACAGCACAGGGCGGTCAGTGAGTGGACAGCACAGGGCGGTCAGTGAGCGGACAGCACAGGGTGATCAGTGAGCGGACGGCACAGGGTGATCAGTGAGCGGACGGCACAGGGCGATCAGTGAGCGGACGGCACAGGGCGGTCAGTGAGCGGAAAGACAGCACAGGGTGGTCAGTGAGTGGACAGACAGCACAGGGCGGTCAGTGAGCGGACAGCACAGGGTGATCAGTGAGCGGACGGCACAGGGCGGTCAGTAAGGGCGGTCAGTAAGAGCGGTCAGTAAGGGTGGTCAGTAAGGGCGGTCAGTAAGGGTGGTGAGTAAGGGCGGTCAGTAAGAGCGGTCAGTAAGGGCGGTCAGTAAGGGCGGTCAGTAAGGGCGGTCAGTAAGAGCGGTCAGTAAGGGCGTGCTCTAAGCCTGAAGCTCAAGGAAATGTTTGGGACGAAATCGAATCAAATCAGTTACGGACACCGCAGTTTCTGGGGTCGGGGAGCAGCTATCCCGGCTATAAAGTTCTGAATCTTCCCCAACAGAACCCCCCCCCCATCAGCAGCACTCGCATCAGGAAATGAAAAATCAGGCTCTGGAAGCCTCGCCAGGCTGCTTCCCATCAGCAACGCCTCCTCGGTAACAGACTGACTTCCACGTCCTCAGATTAGTGATCTGTCTTTGCTGCCGACGATGTATGTACTCTAATATCTGCCTCTGCTCGCTCTAATTATATTTATGCGATTCGCACATGGGCGTCTGCCGTGGAAGATCCCAGCCGTGGAGGGAAATGGAGAGGGAGGAGACGGGGACGCCCAGGTCCACTCTGCGCCCCAGTGGAGAGCCGGGCTCAGGGGAGCTGGGAGTGTGCAGGTCTTTCTCTTGGGTGGGAACAAAGCCTCAGCGTGCTGCCCACCCAAAGGGAGGAGGTCGTGCCGAGGGCAGGAGGCTGCACCGGGGCAGGAGGCTGCACCCGGGCAGGAGGCCGCGCCGGGGCAGGAGCCTGACTCCAGAGCAGGACGGCAGGCTGTGCTTCCTGGAGACCCCGGCATGGGTCAGAACAGTTCGCAGTTCCCAGCAGCGGGGTTCCGGACACTTGACAACGTTGTTTTTGTCTTGCGTTAGGTTTTTGTCGTCCCTGCCCCCCCCCCCCCCCGCTGTGGGATGTGCTATCGTTTCCCTTCCATTTTGTGATTTCAGAAGCCAGCAGCATAGGACCCAGGGGCCGTTTGGAGACCCCTTGGGAAGAGGTGACTGTCTGCTCCTGTGGTGAGCCACCTGCTTCTTTCCAGGGAGCAGAGATCTGGAATGTTCTGCGTTCCCATCCTGTGATAGCTGCAGGCACTGGGGACTTTGGCTCCCGCGCTGAGACTGTCCCGTGTCGGCTTGGACTCACGGTCTCCTTGCTCTTAGCTCGGATGACACACTCGCACCTTTGCAAAGGAAGCTTTGGGCTGCACGTGCCTTTCTCTGCAACCGTCAATAGCATTGTGTGTTTCAACCTGAGATCTACCTTAAGCTGACTCGACATGCAAGGTGGGGGCCTGTGGGTGTTGGGTCCCATGTAGGGCCTGAGAAGCCCCCTCAGCAGCCGTCTGCACACTCAGCTTCTGGGCTCTTCTGTCCTGTTAGTCAGCTGGTTCCCCTGGCTCTTGTCACTCTGCTGGTGTCTCCACAGCTGCCGCTGCCTGACTCTTCAAATCACCATGTGGAACTCACACCTTGCTCATCTGTCTGAGGGGCATTGGGGAAACTTTGCCTCCACATGCACGCACACACACACACACACACACACACACACACACACACACCCCTGTAATCCTCCAGCAGTAACATAGAACCACTCAAATCTAACGACAGCACAAAGCTTCCTCTCATGCCTCCTGTCTCCACCTTCCCAAGTGGAGATCCCAAGGGTTCATGGCTCCTGGCTTTTTATGTGGGTGATGGAGCTGTGGCCCTCACACGTGTGTGGTGAGCATGTTACTCGCTGAGTCATCATTGTGATAGCAGGGAGCACTCCACGTGTCAGGGGAGCACTCCCACATGTCAGGGGGAGCACGCCATGTGTCAGGGGAGCACTCCCACGTGTCAGGGGAGCACTCCATGTGTCAGGGGAGCACTCCACGTGTCAGGGGAGCACTCCCACGTGTCAGGGGAGCACTCCCACGTGTCAGGGGGAGCACTCCCACACATGAGCAGGAGCGCTCACCCTTACAGCCATCACTAACTTCCACAAGAAAGTCCTGCAGTCGAAGGAGGTGGAGGTGTCCATGGTGGTTCGCAAATTCGTCTGTGGTTCTACACACACACAGACACACACACACGCACACACACACAGACACGCGCGCGCATACACACGCACATGCGCACAGTTGAATAAATAAAAAAAAACATTTAAAGAAAGTCCTGCAGTCGTCTCACTTCTCCTCCTCAGACATGTTGCTCGAGAAATGTTGCACAGCGAGTGCTCCACAATGCAGTGCTCCACAGAACAATACTACATAGCACAGTGCTCCACAGCACAGCTCCACAGCGCAGCTCCACAGCGCAGCTCCACGGCGCAGCTCCACAGCACAGCTCCACGGCGCAGCTCCACGGCGCAGCTCCACGGCGCAGCTCCACGGCACAGCTCCACGGCATAGCTCCACGGCACAACTCCACGGCACAGCTCCATGGCACAGCTCCACAACAGTTGTGCATTCCCATCCTGTGAGAGTCAAGACCAGTGTGTGCAAATTCACTCTGATTTTGGTGGCCTTGATAAATTCACTTGTGCAATGCACTAGCTTGTTGGGGGCCTTGGGACACACACACACACACACACACACACACACACACACACACACACATGCACACGCACACGCACATACTCGTGTCTCCTGTGACTAATCTAATGTCCAGGCACTTTCTTCTTCCCTAGCCTTAGCCTGGCTCCTGTCCCACTGTGGCCCCTAGGGTCCTTGGTGGCCCCTGGGGCTTTCGGTGGCCCCCCGGGGTCCTCGGTGACCACGAAGCCCATCCCTGCTGCAGGGGGCTTGCCAGCGAAATCTCACAGCTGCTCCATGGACGACTGGCTCTGCTCATAAGGAAGCTCCCTTCGGTTCCGGGCCTGTTGCCTTTGAAAGTCAAGAGTTGATGCTGGATTTATCAGCTCTGCTGCTCCTGTCAAGAGGGTCCGATGGGCTCCTTTGCTCTCTCCTCTTGCCTGCTGTGTTGCTTTGATTCGTTATCAATGCTGAATCCTACTTCATGGCTGGAATAAACTCTGGCTGTTCACAATGTAATGCAAACAGCTAAGTCAAACGCTTCCAGGTTCAAATAACGGGGAAGGCGATGCTTCAGTTTCACTGCATAATAATGTGAGTTCTGTCAAAGTTTTTGCCCCGGCAACACTAATTAAATGGAAACCTAAAACATGCCCACCTCCCCAGAGGTGGGGACCCCCTGCCGCTTCCCAGCTGGTCCTCGTTCCTGAGGCAGACAGACACATTTGCCTGCTCTGGGATTCCATTATGTGGAAGCCACAGGGTGCATTCTCTAGTGACTGTGCTCTTTGGCAGGGACACTGCTGGGGAGATGCATCAACTCCCATGTGTCCGTAAACCCTGCTGGAAGGAACAAAATTTATTTCAGAGGGGATGTTTCTGCGTTAAAGCAAAGTAAATGAAGCCATAGAAAGCCCCGAGTCCCTCCTGGGTCAGCCATTGCTGACGCCATAAAGACACGTGCGTGCCTGGCTCTCAGCTGGACTCGACCTCACTGCACGGCTCCCCTTTGTCCTGTGATCCTGCTGCGCCCAGGCGGGGCTTGGCGATCTGCGCCAGCCTGACTGCTTCTTCCTAATCCCTTCTGGCTAATGTACTAGTGTTGTGGAGTGCTGTGTTATGAAGTACTGCATTACGGAGTGCTGTTTGTGGAGTACTGTGCTGCTCAGTGCTGTTTGTGGAGTACTGTGCTGCGCAGTGCTGTGTTATGAAGTACTGCATTACAGAGTGCTGTTTGTGAAGTACTGTGCTGCGCAGTGCTGTTTGTGGAGTACTGTGCTGAGCAGTGCTGTGTTATGAAGTACTGCATTACAGAGTGCTGTTTGTGGAGTACTGTGCTGCGCAGTGCTGTGTTATGAAGTACTGCATTACAGAGTGCTGTTTGTGGAGTACTGTGCTGCGCAGTGCTGTTTGTGGAGTACTGTGCTGCGCAGTGCTGTGTGGTGGAGTACTGTGCTGCGCGGTGCTGTTTGTAGAGTACTGTGCTGCGGAGCACCGTGCCGTGGAGAGCACTCTGCTGCGGAGCACTGTGCCATGGAGAGCACTCTGCTGAGGAGCACTGTGCCGTGGAGAGCACTCTGCTGAGGAGCACTGTGCCGTGGAGAGCACTCTGCTGAGGAGCACTGTGCCGTAGAGAGCACTCTGCTGAGGAGCACTGTGCCGTAGAGAGCACTCTGCTGAGGAGCACTGTGCCGTGCAGAGCACTCTGCTGAGGAGCACTGTGCCGTAGAGAGCACTCTGCTGAGGAGCAATGTGCCGTAGAGAGCACTCTGCTTTGGAGCACTGTGCCGTAGAGAGCACTCTGCTGCGGAGCACTGTGCCGTAGAGAGCACTCTGCTGAGGAGCAATGTGCCGTAGAGAGCACTCTACTTTGGAGCACTGTGCCGTGGAGAGCAGTCTGCTGAGGAGCACTGTGCCGTGGAGAGCACTCTGCTTTGGAGCACTGTGCTGTGGAGAGCACTCTGCTGCGGAGCACTGTGCCGTGGAGAGCACTCTGCTTTGGAGCACTGTGCCGTGGAGAGCACTCTGCTGCGGAGCGCTGTGCCGTGGAGAGCACTCTGCTGAGGAGCGCTGTGCCGTGGAGAGCACTCTGCTGAGGAGCGCTGTGCCGTGGAGAGCACTCTGCTTTGGAGCGCTGTGCCGTGGAGAGCACTCTGCTGCGGAGCACTGTGCCGTGGAGAGCACTCTGCTGCGGAGCGCTGTGCCGTGGAGAGCACTCTGCTTTGGAGCACTGTGCCGTGGAGAGCACTCTGCTGCGGAGCACTGTGCCGTGGAGAGCACTCTGCTGAGGAGCACTGTGCCGTGGAGAGCACTCTGCTGTGGAGCACTGTGCCGTGGAGAGCACTCTGCTTTGGAGCACTGTGCCGTGGAGAGCACTCTGCTGAGGAGCACTGTGCCGTAGAGAGCACTCTGCTTTGGAGCACTGTGCCGTGGAGAGCACTCTGCTTTGGAGCACTGTGCCGTAGAGAGCACTCTGCTTTGGAGCACTGTGCTGTGGAGAGCACTCTGCTGAGGAGCACTGTGCCGTAGAGAGCACTCTGCTTTGGAGCACTGTGCCATGGAGAGCACTCTGCTTTGGAGCACTATGCCGTAGAGAGCACTCTGCTGCGGAGCACTGTGCCGTGGAGAGCACTCTGCTGAGGAGCACTGTGCTGTAGAGAGCACTCTGCTGAGGAGCGCTGTGCCGTGGAGAGCACTCTGCTGCGGAGCGCTGTGCCGTAGAGAGCACTCTGTTGAGGAGCACTGTGCCGTGGAGAGCACTCTGCCGAGGAGCACTGTGCTGTAGAGAGCACTCTGCTTTGGAGCACTGTGCCGTAGAGAGCACTCTGCTGAGGAGCACTGTGCCGTGGAGAGCACTCTGCTGAGGAGCACTGTGCCGTAGAGAGCACTCTGCTGCGGAGCACTGTGCCGAAGAGAGCACTCTGCTGCGGAGCACTGTGCCGTGGAGAGCACTCTGCTGAGGAGCACTGTGCCGTGGAGAGCACTCTGCTTTGGAGCACTGTGCTGTAGAGAGCACTCTGCTGCGGAGCACTGTGCTGTAGAGAGCACTCTGCTGAGGAGCACTGTGCCGTGGAGAGCACTCTGCTTTGGAGCACTGTGCCATGGAGAGCACTCTGCTTTGGAGCACTGTGCCGTAGAGAGCACTCTGCTTTGGAGCACTGTGCCGTAGAGAGCACTCTGCTGAGGAGCACTGTGCCGTGGAGAGCACTCTGCTGAGGAGCGCTGTGCCGTAGAGAGCACTCTGCTTTGGAGCACTGTGCTGTAGAGAGCACTCTGCTTTGGAGCACTGTGCCGTGGAGAGCACTCTGCTTTGGAGCACTGTGCCGTGGAGAGCACTCTGCTTTGGAGCACTGTGCCGTGGAGAGCACTCTGCTTTGGAGCACTGTGCCGTGGAGAGCACTCTGCTTTGGAGCACTGTGCCGTGGAGAGCACTCTGCTGAGGAGCACTGTGCCGTAGGGAGCACTCTGCTTTGGAGCACTGTGCCGTAGAGAGCACTCTGCTGAGGAGCACTGTGCTGTAGAGAGCACTCTGCTGCGGAGCACTGTGCTGTAGAGAGCACTCTGCTGAGGAGCACTGTGCTGTAGAGAGCACTCTGCTTTGGAGCACTGTGCCGTAGAGAGCACTCTGCTGAGGAGCACTGTGCCGTGGAGAGCACTCTGCTGCGGAGCACTGTGCCGTGGAGAGCACTCTGCTTTGGAGCGCTGTGCCATGGAGAGCACTCTGCTGAGGAGCACTGTGCCGTGGAGAGCACTCTGCTGAGTAGCACTGTGCCGTGGGAGCACTCTGCTGAGGAGCACCGCTCTGTGGAACCCCTCTGCAGTGGGTCTTTCTGTTTTCTTCCCATTCACGTGGACTTCAGGATGGCTTCAGGGGACACTGCAGCCCGCAGAGTCTTGCCCCAGTGGCAGACGGGGCTTTCCTGGCACTGCTGGCCTCCCCATGGTCCTGGTGACCACATGTGGGAACCGTCGTCCGTCTGTTTGCAGTGGGAAGTGAGTCAGGGTGCCCGGGCCTCGGACGCAGCACCTGTGTCCTGCAGCCCTGCGCCAGGTGCCGCAGGCAGCAAGGCGCTGGCCGTGTGTCCTGCAGCCCTGCGCCAGGTGCCGCAGGCAGCAAGGCGCTGGCCGTGTGCAGCAGCGACGTGCCCATACTCCGCAGGGAAGGCCTTGCGCACGTCGTCCATGCTGCAGTGGGATCTCAGTGTAGGTGGAGACCGGCACAGTGACCTCCTAGTTCCGCGTGGAGGCACTCACACCCTCACTCATCGGCAGCCGCAAGTGTGAACACACTCACCGCTCTGTCCGCGTGTACAGACACCTATCAGTGACAGTCAGTGGCTGTGGCAGCCGGCGCAGGAGCTGACTGCACCGTCACTACGCGAGCCTGTTCATAAGTTTACTGTTGGAGTCATCTGTGTTGCGTGGGGCACAGCAGAGACGCGGCTGGTTCGTGTGCCATAGACACAGCGGCTTCTGCCTCGACACCAAGGGATGCAGATTCACACCGTGGCGGGGACACAGGACGCGTCCGTCTGTGGTGACGGGACCACCCTTCCCACCCACACACAAGCAGCCGTGGTGGGGCAGACGCCATCACTGTCAGGGGTTCTGTGAGAAGCATTTTTCTGCACTGAGACCCTGAGAACGGAGTCAGCCGAGACTGCTGAGTCCCCTCTATAGAAAGTGGGGGCCTCACACGCCACATGCCCCAGGCCTAAGATTTATTCTGGGGAGTCCCTGAGCAGTGGACCCAGAAGCGTGGGGGCTGCTGGCCAAGGTCAGCGCCGTGACCCCGAGGTGCCGACCATGGCGGCTCTGGGGAGGGCGGGCGGCTCTGGGGAGGGCGGACGGCTCTGGGGAGGGCGGGCGTCTCTGGGGAGGGTGGGCGGCTCGGGGGAGGGCGGGCGGCTCGGGGGAGGGTGGTCTCTGCTCCTTAGCTGTCCGGTGCGTTATTTACAGATCCACCTTCATGTCAACCGTGATCCAAAAGGACGCGCTCAGTGCGGGAAAGGCTACCAGATGTTCCCTTAAAAAACCGCCAGGATTAAGAAGAAAAGCCAAAGAAGCTGTCACGTGTTTGCCGGGACCTGGAGGAAATGTGTTCGAAGGTTTTGCATCGTTCCAGACTTCTGTCTGGGGCTGGCCGCGCTGCTCTGAAGCCCAGCGCGGCTCCCGGTTGGGGTTTTACGAGTTGGTTTAACGCTCGCTGTCTGAGATGTAGGTGGCCTCGCTGGGCTGCGTCTCGGCTCGGCTGCGGCCGGACCCCACCGTCTCTTCCCTCGAGCTCCCGTAGCCAGGGCGCTGCCCGGGTGCTGCCTGGCTGTTACTGCCGAGGCCTCGGGACCTGTGCACTCGGCGCAGTGACCCCTCTCCGATCGATCCTGCTGCCCTGGAAGCTCCGTGTGCGTCCTCTGCATCTGTCCCCTGGGCGCCTGCTCTTCACCTGCTACCAACGACATCTTCCTCGAGTCTCTTTGCAGCCTTGTGCTAGTGGCTGTGGTGGTCTTTTGTGGCTGATCATGTGGTCACCTGACCTTGGGATGGAGGACGGTGGATACTCTGCTAAGACATCTTGTGGTCTGCCCCACTGGGAGACCTCCTCGTAGGATCCCGAAGTGAGGTCCACATTCCAAGCAGGGCTGCCTGAGGTTAAAGTATCACTCAAAAGTCTTGCCCTTGAGAACAGGCTCTGTCTGCCCTGGAGTGTCCCCACCACAGGGCTCTGTCTACTGTGGCCACGCCCTCTGCCTGCAGGGCCCCTTTCTGACCACAGCCAGACCTCACAGGGACCCAGGCAAACGCCATCTGCATGAGCGGCCACATCCTGGGCCTCAAAGTGCGATGGCTTCAACATTTTCCTCACTTTGAGTCTCCACCAGATGAGGATCAGTCCCACCCACTTCCTGAGCAGGAGATGGGCTCAGCGGCCAGGGGAGGGTCAGGGCGTCTCCTGCAGGAGGACGGCTCAGTGTCCGATAGAGGGGTCAGGGCGTCTCCTGCAGGAGGACAGCTCAGTGTCCGATAGAGGGGTCAGGGCGTCTCCTGCAGGAGGACGGCTCAGCATCCGATAGAGGGGTCAGGGCGTCTCCTGCAGGAGGACGGCTCAGCGTCCAATAGAGGGGTCAGGGCGTCTCCTGAGCAGGAGGTGAGCTCAGCAGCCAGGGGTGGGAGCCTGGATGCAGCTTGAGATGTCCTGTGCCGATTCACCACACTGCATTTCTGCTGAGTCCTGGGATGACGTCGGTTGCTTAGTACTGCAAACCATCTTCCACTCCTGCAGGCTCACGTGACTTCAACACTCGCTGGAATTCCTCAGGGGTAAAGTGCGAGAGATGCTCAAGGATGGCCTAGGTACAAGCTAGATCTCTCCCTCTGAGGACCAAGCACCGTGCTCAGTCCAAATGGGTTCTAGCAGACGACACCCCATGCCCAAGGCCTGCTTGGATCTGGATGGGTCAAATCCATCCATGTCTGCCTCTGCTTTCGGGAGCCTTGCCCATCCTTCTCTCCACTCAAGGCAAAAAGAGGAGCAGACCTTACTCCTCGGCCCTTCCCTCCTCAGCTCCTCCCTCCTCGCCTTTCCTCCCGTCCTGTCTCCCTTCAGTTGTGTTCTTAGGCCCTACGGAAATTGAACTTGTCAAAGTCACTTGCTCATGTTGGCAAATCCAATTATCAGCGCTCAGCCCCACCTGATGTGACCTCCCTCCTGGCCGTCCAGAGCCTTCCCCGATTTATTTACTTTTAGCCAAGGACCTGTGTTGATCAGAGCTCTCGGGAGAAACGCAATCTATTTGGAGGCGACCACGTGGGTGCACACACAAGTGCAGGCTTCCAAATCACGCAGGACTGACTCCGAAGACCCTCACTTTGTGATCAGCAGCCCTGGGCTCAGGCCCCGGCACTGCAAAAACAGGAACCAAGCAATAATACTGAGCATGGTGCTGATAATGATTGTCCCCTTGGTTGGATTCAGATTTAGTGGGCACCCCTGTGGGCGTGGCTGAGGGGCGCCCAGGACTGGCTGGATGTGGGCAGCACCGTCCCATGGGATGGGTCTTAGACTATATGAAAAGCTGAGCACCTGCATCCCGTCTGTGCGTCTCCCCTGATGTGGGGAGGCTGGAGTCTCTGTCCTACACCTGTCACCACACGGGCCGCGACACCTCCCTGATCCAGGGAGCGCATGCCTCCTGCCGCGAGCCACGCTACATTTCCTCAGGGAGACGCGTGTCAGCACCTCAGACATGCATGCACACGCATGCACAACTGGGGAGTTTTTGGAAACTGCAGAGAAAATGCAGTCACATGCAGGCAGCGTAAGAAAAAGCGTTTCACCCCGAAGGTTCTTAGTACCCAGAACCACCACCTGGCCACGTGACGGCTGTGGACAGTGCTGTGTCCAGCCCCTGCAGAGGCCCGTGTCCTTCATTGCCTGGGGCCACAGCCTTGCCAGGCTTACAATCTCTGGTGCCACGTGACTCACATCTATGAACACGGCCTTGTGGGTGGGTTGAGGGTGGGACACGTTCCTCACCAGCTAAGCGACCTCCATTGTCTGTCTTCTCATCTGCTCACCCACCAAGCAGGTCTGCAGTGCCCCTTGGGGCCAGGCATGGCCAGCAGCCTCCCAGGGTGGAGCGATGCGGAGGTGGACCAGGAGGTGGTGTGGCCACAGCTGGGCACAGGAGGACGGCAGCTCCCCAGACCCAGGGGCAGGAACCACCCGCCCCCCGTTTGTATTTGTCTTCTGCAGGGACGGCGCCGACGTCTCAGAACACCTCGCTGTGCAGAGAGAGGCAGTCAGGGCTTCGGGTGTGGACGCCTCACCTAGGGTGGACCTTGTGCGGATCCATGGCCAGAGCCCGGCATGCCCTGCGGCTCTGCTGTGTGACCCACAGCCCAGAGCGTCCTGTGCTGCGGCCTTAATCACGCCAAAGAGCTGTAACCAGACAGTCATAATCGTAAGGGAAACTCGTTTCCAGAAGCTGTTAGTAATTTATTGGCAACAGGCAGACAGACACTGATTGGCTCCTTGAGGAGACTGTGGGGGTCAGAGGTCACAGGAAGGACTGGGGATCCCTGCCGTGGCCCCTATGCTGCCTAGTAATGTGCTCAGGCAGGCCTGGTCCTCAGGGTCACTTTCGGGGTTGCTCTGGTCTGAAGACTAAGTGAAGGAGAAGCTCACAGACACTGCTCAGGCCACTTGCTCGGGCGACAGGCAAAGCAGCAGCAAGGATCATTAGGCCCTGCGGGGAGGGGAGGCAGTGGGCAGGGCAGGAGGGCAGGAAGGAGATGCCACCCCAGGGCTCATCAGAGCCGCTGGACTGGAGGCCAAGGGCAGGACAGACTCCTCTGTGAAGCTGAACGAGGGACGCACTGCTGTGTGGGGTGGCGGCACGGAGTGGGGGTGCTGAGCCTCTGTGGTCAGGGGGCAGCATCGCCGGGCGCTGCACAGGAGGAGCTGGAGTGAGCCTGTCACGGGGCAGCTTGGGGGGACCTGAGCCTCCTGCCCTTCCAGCACCGAGATGCTGGGCTCCGCGGAGACACACAGCTGGATCCAGGCATCCCACGGAGCCGGCAGCAGCGGAGGGCCGGGCGGGAGGAGCCGACAAACTTGCCCCAGCTTCGTCCTCCAGGGACGCTGGCGTCCCAGGGTGGTGGCGGGGCTCGCGTCCCTCAGTGGAAGTGTTGACGCTGGTTACTGCTGGTTACTTTCTTTTCCTGCTCGTGATGCGCGGCTGGCTGGCCGAGTCTTACTGAGAGCCTAGGGGACGCCCAGCCTTCCCGCAGGGGTCTTCAGAGAGAGATGGAGAGACGCTGTAAAAGCTGATGGGGTCAGAGGCTTAGTCCACGGTCAGCGGGGGATGAGGGCAGACGGAGCAGGGACAGCGCTGGCCTGGCCCAGTGGGAGGAGCGAGGGCTGAGGTGGGGACTGTTCCTCACCATGAATTCACGTCGTTAAGCACAGGCAGGAGGACGTATGCCCCGGCAGAGCCAAGCTCAGTCTGGACCTCACTCTGAACTCAGGGACGGAAAGGAAGTTCCCTGCCTCGGTGCTGAGGGTTCATCCTGGGTGCTGCCCTCCGGCGGCCAGATACACACAGCCAAGGGGAGTTCTCTGAGAAGCAGACAGTTTGTCTCCCCTACTCTGCTGTTATGAGAATGGGTGTTGAGCTGCTTGGATGGATGGATGGATGGAAGGATGAATGGGTGGATGGATGGACGGATGATTAATGGATGGTGAGTGAATGGATTGCTGGATGCATAACTGGGTGTGTATTTGATGGCTGTGGATGCGTGAGTGTACACATGTTCATCTTCGTGGTATAGCAACTTCATAGCAAGATGCTGTATGTGTGTATGGATGTCTATATGGGGTGGAAGGCTGGACGCGTGAGTGATCAGTGAATGGAAAGGTCTAAAGGGAGCATACACATGCACGCAGGAACGAATGGAAGGAAGGAAGGAAGGTCCAGGGGGTCTCAGAGATGAAAGGAGATGCCACAGGACTCTTGAAAGATTAGGGAGGACTGAAAAGGAGGAGAAGGGGTGATAACGCGAGGAAAGGAAGAGAGAATTCGGTGGGGCGCTGGAGTGGATCAAGAAAGAGGTTGAGGCAGGTGGCTGAGAATGACGGAGTGAGAGGCCACCGAGGCCTGTGGCTTCCAACACGAGTGTGATGTCCAGGGCTGGAGCCTGCAGGCTGGCTGCGCCCCGCCCAGTCTTTGCTGGGTCCTTGCAAGTGGAGGGGTGCTAACGCATGACATGAAAACCCAAGGGAAGATGGATGGACGTGGGTGGGTGCACAGGTGGAGGGCAGATGGGTGAATGAATAAGGTGACGAACAGATGGAAGAGCTGATGGGCGAAAGAGTGGGTGGGCAGAATGAGGGATAGTAGAAAAATGAGTGGATGGGTGAGCAGACGGATAAATGGATGAGTGGATGGAGGGGAGTATGGTGGGTGTATCAATGGAAGGAAAGAGGGAGGAAGGAAGAAAGGAGAAGGAAGGAGGGAGAGGGAGGGAGGGAAGAAAGGAGAAGGAGGGAGAGGGAGGGAGGGAAGGAAGGAAGGAAGGAGGGAGAGGGAGGGAGGGAGGGAAGGAAGGAGAAGGAGGGAGGGAGGGAAGGAAGGAGAGAGAGGGAAGGAGGGAAAGAAGGAGAGGGAAGGAGGGAGGGAGGGAAGGAAGGAAGGAGAGGGAGGGAAGGAAGGAAGAAGAGGGAGGGAGGGAAGGAAGGAGAGGGAGGGAGGGAGGAAGGGAAGGAGGAAAGAGGGAAGGAGGGAGGGAGGGAAGGAGAGGGAGGGAGGGAAGGAAGAAGAGGGAGGGAGGGAGGGAAGGAAAGAGAGGGAGGGAGGGAGGAAGGTGGTTAAAAGAAAGGAGGGGTCTGTAGATGAAAGGATGGATGGATGGACGGACAGCCAGATGGATGGAAGGAAAGATGGGTGGGTGATGAGAGAGCACATGGACAGATGAATGGGTGGGTGGATGGGGGTGTAGTGTGTAGATGGAGGAAGGGAGGGAAGAAGGAAGGGAAGAGAAGGGTGAAGGACGGGTGATGACATGGATGGACGTGTGCCTGCGTGGATGGTGGACGGCTGGTTGTTGGGATGAGCGATGGATGCACATGCGTGGATTGGGATACACGCGTGGATTGGGACACGCGAACGTGCAGATGGAGACTGAGCAAGGCCAGAGCCCGAGGAGGCAGAAGTCAGGAGCCCACTGCTAGGATGGCGCCCAGCTCCCCTCCAGGGGGGTCTCGGGCCGCACTCGGGCTGGTCAGTAAGGGGCGAGCGATGGGGCGTCCCGGGCCTTGCGTCCTCACCGCTGAGCTTGCACACGTCGGACCCCCGCGCCCCCTCGCCCTCCGGTGCCCTGGATCCTCCTGCTGGCTGAGTATTCTGGGATGGCCTCGGCTATGACGTGACACCGATGACGAGGCCCTCGGCGGTCCCCGGGGCTGCGGGGCTCACGCCTGTGAGCGCGCCCGGGACCAGCGTCCACGTCTGCGCGCACGGGGGACGCATCACGCGCACGCGTCTCCGCGCTCACGCGGCCCGGACGGAAACCAGAGGGTCCAGGACCCGCGCTTCGCCCGCGCCTTGCGCGCCCCGTCCCGGCGAGGCCGCTCTGCACAGCTTCACTGCGGGCTGGACGGCGGCGCCGCGCCCGCGGCCGCGCGCTCCCTCGGGTCCGTCACAGCTCGGGTCCCTCGCCGAGCAGACGGCCTGGCCGCGCCGCTCGAGGGCAGAGCACCCCGGACGGCCCGCGGCCCCCAGGACGGCACGGCCCCCGGGACGGACGCGGCCCCCAGGACGGCCCGCGGCACCCAGGACAGCACGGCCCCCGGGACGGCACGGCCCCCGGGACGGACGCGGCCCCCAGGACGGCCCGCGGCACCCGGGACGGCACGGCCCCCGGGACGGCACGGCCCCCGGGACGGACGTGGCCCCCGGGACGGACGCGGCCCCCGGGACGGACGCGGCCCGCCGCCTTCTGCTGCACGTGCCCGGGGCAGCCGTGAGTGCGATGCCTATCTCCGCAGGCAGACGGCGCCCCCCGCGCCCCAGCTCACGCGAAGACCCCGCAAGCCGTCTCCTCGCAGCGAGGCTAAGTGGGGGCGACGTGCGCACGCCGGAGGCTGTCGCCCCGCCACGTGCCTGAGATGCCCCTCTCCCGTGGGCCTCCGCCCTCTCCCGTGGGCCTCCGCCCTCTCCCGTGGGCCTCCGCCCTCTCCCGTGGGCCTCCGCCCTCTCCCGTGGGCCTCCGCCCTCTCCCGTGGGCCTCCGCCCCTCTCCCGTGAGCCTCCGCGCCTCTCCCGTGAGCCTCCGCCCTCTCCCGTGAGCCTCCGCGCCTCTCCCGTGGGCCTCCGCGCCTCTCCCGTGGGCCTCCGCGCCTCTCCCGTGGGCCTCCGCGCCTCTCCCGTGGGCCTCCGCCCTCTCCCGTGGGCCTCCCCCCTCTCCCGTGGGCCTCCGCGCCTCTCCCGTGGGCCTCCGCCCTCTCCCGTGACCCTCCGCCCTCTCCCGTGACCCTCCGCCCTCTCCCGTGACCCTCCGCACTTCTCCCGTGACCCTCCGCTCTCTCCCGTGAGCCTCCGCGCCTCTCCCGTGAGCCTCCGCCCTCTCCCGTGAGCCTCCGCTCCTCTCCCGTGATCCCCCGTCTCTGAGGTTCCTCGGGTTCCTTGGCCCTCCGTTGCTTTTAGGCTTTTCCGAAGCCGTGGATCGAGTAGGTGACAGCACCACTCATGTGAGGCTGATCCAGACACCCAGGAACCCCTTTGCCCTTGCCACAGCCGCCACCTGACAGCATCTGTTTGCTTCGGTGCATGGCCAGCCTTGTGGGCAGTGCAGGGCCGCTTATCCTATTGGTGATGGGTGACCAGGTCGCTCCAGGGCTCTGCGCTTCCCTGGTCTCCTGTAGGCCGGGCCCCCACGGAGAACATCTGCATGCTCCGTACGGGCACACCTGTGGACGGAGAACATCTGCATGCTCCGTACGGGCACACCTGTGGACGGAGAACACCTGCATGCTGGGTGCGGGCACACCTGTGGACGGAGAACACCTGCATGCTGGGTGCCGGCACACCTGTGGACGGAGAACACCTGCATGCTGGGTGCCGGCACACCTGTGGAGGTGTGGCTCAACCGCGCTAGGTGAATGCTCTGGTCCCTGGGGAAGGTGGCCAGCTGTGCCTGGGTCCCTAGCGTGGTTCTGCAGTGCAGACGGAACACAAAGCGGCAACGGGCCCACATGTTTAACAATGAATGATGGCCCCTGGTTTCGCAGACAGCCCCGAGTTCAGAGATTGCTGCTTTTGTGATGGGAGGAGAGGCCGCAAACCATCGACCTGGGAGTAAATGGCCCATTTTATTTGCATGCTGTTAGTCTAGAAAAGTCTTTTGAGAAGCCGCTCTTGACAAGGCACGGCTGAGCGGTGTCAATTTGAGGTGTTTTTCTGCAGAATCTCCCTGGACCTCTTGGGCAGCCGGCTCTGTCCTGTCTTGCCTGCGCCCGTGTGGAGACTCTGGCTTGAGTTATCCCTAGAGCCACGTGATCTGTGCTGTGGCTTTAGCTACCCACCTGAAGCAGCGTATCTGGCAGGGCGTCCAGGCCCAGGGCACAGATGGGCACAGCTAGGGTCGTTGTCCCCTGTGCCATCTGCCCAGCCAGGGATGTGAGCATTCTGGTGGCCATCCATGGTGTGATTTACAGAGACCAGGAGGGTGTGTGGAAGGGAGGGCGGGCATGCACCCCAACCACAGTCACACCCATGCAGAGGCGCTAAGTTGGATCTGACCGTGGGCTACTCAACAGCAGTCAGGTGGCCACACCGGGTGCAGATTCCAGGCCCAGGTCTCCACAGCCAGCTACTTCCAGGAGCTGGAGGATCCAGGCTCTGCTGCTCGTAAGGGACCTTGACTGCGGGTGGGACCCTGCCCAGGACAGAGGTCAGCAAGGGGCAGGACTGAGTGTCTGTGAGAAAGTCAGGACACCAACCCGGGCATACATCTGAAATTAAAGGGGCCAAGCGCAGAGCAAGAGCTAAGGCAGAGAGGTGGAGCAGGGCCGGCAGGGAACGGAGGTGCTGTATGGTGGGAGGGGGCTCTGAGGTAGCTGGGAGCCAGAGACGGAGGACTTGCCCGTGCGTGCAAGATGCCCCCGAGAGTCCTGAGAACACATCCCACCATCGCAGGCTACATTTCCCCAGCAGGTTGAACCAGGCTACGTGTGGCTCTTCCCAGTGCTCCCAGCAGTATATGCTCAGAAATGCCAAGAAAGAGAGAAATAAGGGTGACTCTCTCCTGGGTACACTCGATGCTGCCAGAGAACAAGTGGCCCTACTCCATCTCCAGGTGGCCTTGAGAACTAGGTCCTGAGGCACAGACAGGGCCATGTCAACCAGGTGCTCTGAGCTCCCCCAGTGATGGCTGTGAGCTAGTCAGACATACATGTGTGAACTTGATAATCAAAGGCTGAGCTCTGGGCACATCTGTGAAGAACTGGCCGTTAAGGCGGCCCTGATCAAGCCTGCAATTGATCATCTAATTGATGCAGGAAGAACCAGCCCATGGTGGGAGGAAACATTCCTTGGACAGGTACATAAGAGGGCTTTTCAATAAGTTGCACACTGTGGCACACGTAGGCATGTGCACTTGTGTGTAAATGACATGCTTGTGGAAGACCGTGTGAGTATGTATATATAACATACATCACATATTAAGGAAACTAGTTAATTCACATAAATTATGCAAACTGCTTTCTAATTAAGCAAAATTAGAAGGTCATGTTCTAAGAACGTTAAAAACTGACAATAAATGTGGATGCTTAAAACTTGGCAATTGTCTGATTATGGTCTTGATTGTAAACATGAACAATTACCTTGATTGCCAAGCAAGGCAAACGGCTTGGGAATGAGATTCTTCCCCAAAATGGAACCCGCTGCCCAAGGCCTGTGGGAGATTCTGTCCCAGGATGGCGCCGCTGCCCATCCTGGCGTTGGTTGAATTGGAGGAATCACAGGGTCTTCTTGTCTCATTTCATTCAAATCAGTCTTTACTCAAAAGCTCTTTCTTTGGGTGCTCCCAGCCAGGGAAGGTGGCGATGGCAGCCGGGACTCCTGGGATCAGTGACTGGTCCCAGGTGGGGTCATAGATGTGCAGGTGGTCCTGCACACAGACCCAGAATGGACGGTTTGTCCAGCACTGACGGGGTACGGCCAGGGGACACGGCCAGGGGACACAGCTGCAGCGGAAGGGGCGTTCACAGGCCCAGTGGCCAGCGTGAGCTCTGCAAGGAACACGTGAGAAGACAGTGAGCTAAAAGCAAGGACTTCTGATGAAAAGAAAAAGCATTAGAATGAAACAGCCAGGGAGGGTGGGGGAGGCGCGCAGGAGGGCTGTCTGCAGAGCACGTGCCTGTAGAAGGCGGAGGAAGTGGGGTCCATCAGCCCCTAAGAGCAGTTGAGGGCCGTCTGCCTGGCCTCGCTGTCACCCACGGCCCACCCCAACCTCAGGCAGAAGCGCCTGCCCGGTGGGAGGTTCCTGGCTAAGGGCTGCGCCCACTCCACGTGCCCAGGACGGGAGGTGAACTGGGGACAGCAGAGGAGCCAGCCCAGGAGCGCGGCGAGGAAGATCAGGGTTCTGTGACCAGGGGCGGGTCTTGGTCAGACGGCATAGTGGGCAGCATTCCTGTCACTTGGAAACACTTCTGGGTGTGTCTAAGAGGGAGCTTCTAGGAAGATTTACTGATGATGAATGTGGGTGCTTAAATCCCACCCCGGATGTGGGCACCATGGTGGGTGGGGCCTAGACTGAATGAAAGGGGGAGGTGAGCTGGGCTCAGTTTCTCTCTGCTTCCTGACTGCAGATGTGGCGTCAGCTGTCTCGCTCCTGCTGCCGGGGTTGGATCTGGGGTCACAGGGAACCCACCACCAGCAGGATCCTGTGGACACTAGGGCCATGTGACCACAGGATCTGGTCGGCTGAAGGACAGCAGAGCTCAAGGGCAGCTGTGACGGGGAGGGACGGATCTGTGGTCTAGAGACACGGCTGTCGGGCGAGGGGTTGCTTGCTAACTCCTCCCCCAGGGCTTCCTCACGCCCCCCCCCCCCCGCTGATCGCATCAGCAAACTATGCATGTCCAGAAGCCACATCTCTGTGCCGAGGACCCACCAGTGCATCTTCGTAGGAAGATGTCGTGCAGGATTCAGTGGAGGGAGAAGTGACTTTCTACTCTGCCAGGGAGGCCGTGCGGGGAGCGAGCCCAGGGTGTGCGAGGAGATCGAGGCAGGGATGCACCCAGGCTCCTCCCAAGGGATACCCCGTGGCTCTGGGGGCCTCCAGGTTGCAAGTTGCAAACACAGCCTTGTCCACCTCTCCGCTCACTTCCTTTTGTCCGAGAGAAAGGGTCATCTTGCTGTGGCCTGTGGATAAGGCCCAGGCGCGAATCGGCCTCCACACAGCCTCGGGCCAAGGGTTTCCCTTTGCCCCAACCCACAGAGGCCCAGGTCTCTGAGAGCCACCTGCCACCCGCGCCATGACTCTGCCCCAGTGACCTGCAGCCTTCTCCGGAGAAGAAGCCCTAGAGGTCAACGCCACCGACAACTCCACCTCATGCCGGCCAAGCCAGGCACGACGACCCCGTGGCCGTCTCCGATCGTTGATCTGACATCTTCACAGCTGCGCTTCGCCAGCGCATCTTTTCGGCCTGGGAACCAGAGCTGCTTCTCTAGGGGTCCCCACTCCCTTCTCCCCTCCTGTTGCTCTTGTTTCGGTCAGAGAATCAGAGAAGAGACCCCGTCCCGATCCACCGGCAGAAGGCAGCCCCAGGAGGAGAGGTCAACGTGTCACCCTTGGAGTGCCCAAAGGGTCCCTCAGCCCCCGCAGCACCTCCGCATACCTGCAGATGCGCCCCACGGCTGCGGCTGCAGGCAGGCAGGAGGCGCACTGTGCAAGTGCTTCTCCATGCTTGGTGGCGATGCCGCCGGCGCCTCCGTGGTCCTCAATACTGAGGGGGCTATTGGTGGGCTCACCGTCTCCCCTGGGGGACGCGCCTTTGCTCTCAGCACAGGGAAAAGCAGCACTGTGATCTCTAACACACTCTTGCTGCTGTTGCAAGACGCCTGCGTGTTGGGTCACCGGTGTCTGCATTCTGGGGGATCAGAGCCCAGCCCCGGGGGCTCCTGTATTGCAGGATGTGGCAACAGGCAGGGATAAGAGGCGCACACGGTGGCTGCGCAGCGACTCTGCCTGGGAGCATCCGAGGCCAGCGTGCCGTGTTCAGACGCCCGGGCATCAAAGCGAGGCCGGAGCCCGTGGCTGGAGGGAAGATCCGCTTCTCTCACAACTCAGCTCAGATCTGCCCGGACGGGCTCTTTCAAGAATCCATTCTTACAACCTGCAGAAAAGCTTCCTGCTCCACTTGGTGGATTAAATGAGATCTCCGCCTGGCGGTCTGGCCAGGATAGCGCCCAGGGGCCGGGCAGGTCAGAGCGGGCCCAAGAGACACCGGCTGGCAGCTGGGACCCCAAGGTGCCAGGAGAAGGCTCCCACCCTGTTGTGCATCCTGGTGGTCAGGGAGAAGAGCTGAGCGTGCTGAGTGGAGGAGACAGAGTGAGGATGAGGAGGCTCTGGGAGACGGTCACATGACACGGCTGCCAAGGAGTAGAGCGGGAGAAGGGAGGGGACAGCTGCTCTCTGCTTGACGGTGGGCGGAACTCCCCTGTGGGGTCGGACGCCAGCCCTGTACTCAGCCCAGATGCACGCACCTGAGGCACCTGAGATTGTTACCTTGTTCACGACGGTGGCCACGGAGACAGTGACTTTGGGAAACCCCCACATCCATCACACTACGACCCTGTAGCTGCTGCCCACACCTCTCTGGGGTTGGCATAGATGCTTTCTCCACCCGAACTCTTTCACCAAATCCCAAGTGTTTGCAATGCCCACAGATGAATTCTTCTAGAATCTTCTAGCAGCTACCATTTTGAAATGGAAACGCCAGCACGCCTGTGACTGAGGTGATCCGTCGGGCTGCTGAACCCCTGTCTGAAGGACAAATGAAAATGTTCCGTTGGTGAGGAAAACAAGCCTGTTCTTGTTCACAGATGCTGGAGAAGTACTAGAAGCCTCCAGGCTTCTTTCAGGGTGCCCTGAGCTTCAGCAGGCTGGAAACTCCCCTCCCCATCAAAGTATCCCCTGCTCTTGCTAGGAGCACCCCTCTGTGTGTCCCCCAAGCAGGAAGCAATGTCTCCGCTGAGCTGCTGGGTGGGCCTTATTTCTCCCGCGGGTGGGAGGGACAGGTGGGCCCCGCGGGCTCAGCCAGCCATTCCCACTCAATCCATGGAAGCAAGTTTCTTTCATCATTAAATAAAAACATGGAGCAGAGACAGATGAGGGAAGGGGGTTCTCATTTATCACCCAGAGAAAGCTTTCCTGTCCCCCTTCTCCGAGGAGCTGGATAGAGGCAACGCACGGCACAGGTGCACCTTCCTTAAAGCAGACAGGGAGGCGGTCAGCACAGGCTCAGGGCGGCTCGGGGCGGGACGATTCCAAGTGTACGCGGCTTGGTCACAGCAGCCCGGGGTTCTGCACACATGGGCAGGTCACATGATCACAGCAGCCCGTGGCTCTGCGCACGTGGACGGGTCACAGCAACCGGGCTCTATTTCACGGCTGAGTGAGTTTCAGGTCGGTCCTCTTAGGAGTGATCAGGCCAGGAGAAAATGAACAGCCGAGCTCCTATACCGTGGAGGGAGGCGCTGGAACCCGCGGGTCCTCGTGGGGCGGGGGAGTGACCCCATCTCTCTGGCGGGCACCTGGGTGATGAGGGACACGGCCGAGCGAGCCCTAAGCTCTGCAGATGGGGGCCAGAGGCCACCCCGTGTCTGCAGCATGCAGCATTCTGAGAACAGGGGGGTCAGGGCCATCTTGCTCTGTGGCAGCCTTGGGTTCCCCCTCTGGAGACATGGGGTGCTGGTTCCTTCTGCCTCTCCTGGTGAACAGGGTTCCAGGCGTGACCCAGGATGGGCCTCGGAGAATGTGGCCTGCTCAGAAGGAGCGTGGTTTGGACCCGGGCCGGCAGAACAGGATGAAACGCAGCCGTGTCTGCCTCTGCTCAGCTGGGGACAGATGCTGGGGAGATGGCTGGGCCCCAGGAAGCAGCTAGAGAAATACAGGGAAGTCGTGTGTCTCCCTGGACTCCCCATCTTTGGGGGGCAAGAATATTGCCTAAGCTCTTGCTATAAAAAGAGCAATGGGTGTCCACGGGCTGATGGGGCAGCTGAACTTAGGAATGCAGAGACTGTGCTGCACAGGTGGAGTCCGAGAGGCCTGTGGTCGGGGTGGGAGGGGCCTGGGAGGGGCCTCTGCAGCCTGGGGGACCCTGAGGCCAACTCCTGTTCTGACCGGCTTCTGCCCCCTCACACGCTCTTTGTCCTGAGAACCTTCTGCACACGTGGGGTCCACTCCTGCTCCCCAGAGCAGCTTCCTGAGGTTCGTAACCCACCTTGGCCTTGGCCATTAAGTCGCCTTTCCCTGAAAACATGTTCTTGCTGCTTGAAAAGCAGAGGACTGGGGTGGGGCTCTGCCCCGGCGGGGGAAGAAGGGAGGGTCTCATCCAAGCTGTCCGAGCTGCCGTCCGTCCATCAAGCCGTCCCTGTTAAGAGCCTTCTGTGCACGTGTTCTTTCCTGACCTCAGGCACCTACTCGCTTGTCAGCAAGCGTCCACCGAGTGCGAGAACGCACAGTGTCCTGCAGGCAGTTCTGGGGTTCAGGGTGCCTTTCCCCGTCTTTCTCTCAAGCCCAAAGGCTGCGACCTGCCAGAGCTCAGAGCTCAGCTGTGTCCCTTGGCCTTGGGGATGGATGCTGGGACTCCTGGAACATTCTGAAATGGCAGCCAGCTTACTAGAATATGCGCATTAAATGCAAAGAATTTTTATAAATTGCTATTTTCTAAGTCATTGGTTTCTTCTTTCATTTTAATATCTCCTTTTCTCACAACTTGGAATTTTTCATTACATTCCCAAGTTCCTTGGTTGAATTTCCTTTATTTTTCCCTTTTCTTTGTTACACGTGTATGTATGTATAAATTCCTGTGTGTATATGTGTGTGTATGTGAGTGTGTGTATGTGTGTGAGTATATGAGTGTGTGTGCGCATGTGTGTATGTGTGTGTATATCTGTGTGTATGTGTGTGTGTGTATCTGTATGTATGTGGGTGTATATCTGTGTGTATATCTGTGTATGTGTGTGTCTGTGTGTATATGTGAATGTGTATCTGTGTATATGTGAGTGTGTGTATATCTGTGTGTGTGTGTGTATATCTGTGTGTGTGTATCTGTGTGTATATCTGTGTATATGTGTGTGTCTGTGTGTATATGTGAGTGTGTATCTGTGTATATGTGAGTGTGTGTATATCTGTGTGTGTGTGTGTATATCTGTGTGTGTGTATCTGTGTGTATATCTGTGTATATGTGTGTGTCTATGTGTATATGTGAGCATGTATCTGTGTATATGTGAGTGTGTGTATATCTGTGTGTGTGTGTGTCAGTATATCTGTGTATATGTGTGCATCCGTGTATATGTGAGTGTGTGTATGTGTGTGAGCATATCTGGGTGTATGTGTGTGCATGTGGAAGCAAAGGTGATACCAGGAATCGTTCTTCATCTCTCTTCACCATGCTGTTTCACTCTGGGTCTCTAAGCCCAGAGCATGCTGTTATAGCTCGTCTGGCTAGCCAGTTTGCTCTGAATTCCCAGCCTCTGCCTCCCAGGGTTGGAGCTATGGGCCAGCCAACATGACCCTCAGCCTTCTTACTTGGGATCTGAACTCAGGTCCTTTCACTTGCAAGACCGGCACGTCCACCTTGAGCCATCTCCCCAGCCTCGTGGTTTTCTTTTATTTCGGGGCTGTGTTTCTCAGAGCTTTGGCTGTGGATGGCGTTTCTCGCCTTGCCGTGACAGACACTCGGAAGGCTCTGCGCTCTGTGTATAAATGATGCTGGCAGCAGCCAATTCTCTGACCAGGATTTGGACCGACACTGTTGAAATTCTCTGCGTCCAGGTGCAGAAGTCTGTGTGGGGCTACGAACCCCCAGTTTATCCCACCGTGGGGCAGATTCGTATCTGGGTAACTCCTCGCAGGCTCCCATGCGGCCTGGCACAGGTGGCCCTGTGGTTCTGGGACCTGGATTAGTGCTTCCTGCTGCACGCTCTCAATCCTGAGCGCCACGTGATCCCACGTGCTATGTTCGTGCCACTCAATCCCATGTGCCACAAGATCCCGCGAGATCCCCATGCGTGGACTGAGCCACACGCTGCCTGTGCTCCTGCCTTTGTAACGGAGTTCTCTCTCCCGCCGGCAGCTCTGGCTGACTCATTTAACATTGATATTTGCACACATTCTATGTGTTTGCATATTTCGCAGCACGCTGTGTACATTTCCAGCTTTCTAGAATGTCAACCCATGTGCAATAGGCGCATTCTCTGTTTACAGCTCTGCTTTTGGTATATTGTGTCTTGTATTTGTCTTGCCACAAAATATATTACAAACTGCCTTGCAATATAAACAGAAAACTTGCATTGTCCTTTCTGGGCACTGGGTGCCACGCACAGCCCTGCATCTACTCAGCCTTTTCCACACACAGCACCAGGTGTGGCGGCTCCAGACAGACCACCAGGTGCAGTGGCTTCCACACAGACCACCAGGTGCAGTGGCTTCCACATAGACCACCAGGTGCGGTGGCTTCCAGACAGACCACCAGGTGCGGTGGCTTCCAGACAGACCACCAGGTGCGGTGGCTTCCACACAGAGCACCAGGTGCAGTGGCTTCCAGACAGACCACTAGGTGCAGTGGCTTCCACATAGACCACCAGGTGCAGTGGCTTCCACATAGACCACCAGGTGCAGTGGCTTCCAGACAGACCACTAGGTGCAGTGGCTTCCACATAGACCACTAGGTGTAGTGGCTTCCAGACAGACCACTAGGTGCAGTGGCTTCCACATAGACCACTAGGTACAGTGGCTTCCACACAGACCACTAGGTGCAGTGGCTTCCAGACAGACCACTAGGTGCAGTGGCTTCCACATAGACCACTAGGTACAGTGGCTTCCACACAGACCACTAGGTGCAGTGGCTTCCAGACAGACCACTAGGTGCAGTGGCTTCCACATAGACCACTAGGTACAGTGGCTTCCACATAGACCACTAGGTGCAGTGGCTTCCAGACAGACCACTAGGTGCAGTGGCTTCCACATAGACCACTAGGTGCAGTGGCTTCCACATAGACCACTAGGTGCGGTGGCTTCCACATAGACCACCAGGTCCAGTGGCTTCCAGACAGACCACTAGGTGCAGTGGCTTCCACATAGACCACCAGGTGCAGTGGCTTCCACATAGACCACCAGGTGCAGTGGCTTCCACACAGACCGTGGGACCCGGCAGCTTCCACATAGACCGTGGGATCCAGCGGCTTCCACGTAGACCGTGGGATCCAGCGGCTTCCACACAGACCACAAGCTTCGACAACTCTGTCGTGCCCTACCGGTTCACGTGTATGTCCCTCTGGATGGAAAATCACAGGTCTCTCCTCAAAGGGAGGAGAGGTGATTTATTCTCGAGCACACATAAGTGACCATGACCTGACCCGGGAGCACAGATTCAGGTTGTACTGAATTCCATGTGTTTGTGTTCCTCGGAGCTTTACAGGCACAGAACAAGGAAAACCATAAATCAAGACACTTTTCAAACACCTTGGGGGGGCTTCAACAGCAGAGAAGTCTCCATTGCAGGCTCCAAATACTACCTGACCATGTTCTTTGCCCTTTGGTTGGGGGAAACCAGGGGTCTGGTACATACCGAAGTGTTTACCTCATAGTTGCAAGGATGCTAGATCACATATAGAGGTGGCAGTAAATGGCTAACGAAGGGGTCTAAAGACGACTCAAGACAATTTAGCTCTGGACTTGCAACATTCCAGACCTTTCCACATCACAGAGGCTCTGATCTGTCAATCAGCAGGCACAGCTTTCCAGAACTTAGGTTCACACTCACACCTACCTCCGCAGTCACCTGACTCAAGCTGCTGGGGGCTCCCCCGCCCCTGGGATGAGAGAAGCCACGGCACGTCATGTCAAATCGCTGAGGTCTTGCCCTTCTCTGCCCCGCCCACCCCCAGAGACAGCCTCTTTTAAACTCTCAGAACCACACCTGTGTGTGAGAGAGCAGAGGATGCGTGAACTGGGAAGAAGCCGTGCTATGCTCTGAAGGCAAAAAGACAGGTCCTTCCGTGCACTGCCTGCTGCCCCCGCCTGCACGGCCTCCTCCATCTCCCACTCATTCCCCCACCTGCCCAGGCCCTGGTCTCTGCTGAGGTGCCCACCTGGGACCTGGTGGAGCGCAGAGGACATGCTGTGTGGACTGTGGGGGACGAGTCATGGGTTGGCACTCATGCCCGAAGGCTCTGGGCAGCCCAGGCCTGTGCCAGCGGGAGCGGCTGAGACTCTCCTCTGCGCGCGGCATCTTCAGTGCTTTGGCATCTTTGTCGTTTGCCTGCATGTCGCCCTTAAATTCATGACCAAACGGATGACGGGAACAAGGGGTTTTATTTTGGCTTCTGTAACAGTTACTCCTAACTACTGCTGTGAGAGAGCACCCAAAGTCAGTCAACTTAAGGGAGAAAGGGAGGTTTATTCAGCTTACAGTTCCAGAGGGAAGGGACAGTCTCTCAAAGCAGAGGCAGCATGGCTGGCTGGCCAAAGCTGGAGGAGGCTAAGTCACCGCAGACATCTTGGAAGCTGAGAGCTGCAGACTGCTTGCTGCAAGGCAGACTTCTCCTGGAGGTAGGGTGGGACTCATCCACCTCAAGGCCCACCCCTTGTGACTGCCTTCCTCCAGCAAGGCTCCACCTCCCAAGGTGCCATGACCTTGCCAAACACAGGAGACTGTGGGGGACACATTTCAAACAGTGACAGCTTCCAATTGTGCAGATCCAGTTCCTGGTCCGGCTTGGCTGGGCAGGAAAGCCCAGCCGACAGCGTGAGCCGAAGGAACCGACCACACTGCTGCTGAGGGAGGGGTGAGCTCACTCATCAACAGCGAGACTGCCGAACAATGCCGAGGACGCCAGCTTGCTGAACCAACTTCCTCTATCTAATCCGCCCGCCCAGGGAACCACCCCCCATGGACTGGCTCTTCCCACATCAGCCAGACAATCCTCTGCAGGCCTGCTCAGGGCCACCTTAACTACCAAGTCTTCACAAATGTGCCCAGAGCTCAGCCTTCAATTGTCAAGTTGACGCCTGTGTATCTAGCTAGCACAGCCACCTCTGGCATGAGCCCCTTTCCCAGGACCTCGGAAGGTTCTGGGCTCCTGTTCTCCACCTGCTCTGGACTTTTTCCATGGAGCTTAGGACCTATCCGCACACGTCAGACCCTCTCAGCTACACATCTGTGCCTCCCGAGACCTGGCAGAATGTCTGCCACAGAGCCACATCTGTGCCTGCTGAGCAGGGCAGAGACAGACCTTGGCCTTAGATACAGCAGGAAATAACACATCTCGCGCGTGTTGCCCTGGAGACCGTCCGTCACTCCTGGGCTGCATCTGGCGGCAGCGTGGAGGAGGAAAGGTCCTGGTGACCCAGGTGTCCACGTGCGTTCTGCACCGCGTCTGCCTGCTCACTGCTAATTGCCTGGAACCTTTAAGCAGCCCCGGTGTGCCCGGCTGCCCCAGAAGGTCAGCTGCAAAGGCTGTGGGCGGGATGGTGGGCGTGAGTTAGAAACCCAAGTGCAGCTCCTCAGGCCTCCTCCGGGGCCACATCTGTGTGGCCAGCGGCTCCACAGGCGCTTTTTCTGCTGACCGTACAGCTCTTTCTAGAAGCCCAGCATGTCAGCCCCGCTGCGGGGATCTGCGGAGCCTGACTGTGGGTTTCCACGCAACCGGCCTCCTCGAAATGCAGAGAAGGAGAGGGGTCCCTTAATCCAAGATAATAAATCATTCAGTGCCACAGCTTTACAAGCCTCTGCCTGCTGTCACGGAGATAAAATGTGATCAAACACTGTCGCCCGCTGGGAGGGAGGCAGCCTGCAGCGGAGCCCACAGGCAAGGCAGGGGTTCAGCTCCCTCAGGCTGAACAGGGGACCTGGTGTCCACAGCCGCTGATTTCCACAGGGGAGTCTCTTGCCTGCCCATCTCTGCCTCCCTACCTCGTCCCAAACTCTTTGCCCCTGCACACGAGTCATCTTGGCACAGACAAGCAACAGTGTCCCGTCCAGCCTGCTGGAGCCTCCTGAGGAAGGCAGAGGATGGCGTTCTGGAAGCATCAACATTTCATTGGATGAACCGTGCTGACCCCTGCTGCATGAAAACTTCCTGGGGAGACTCCATGCAGCCATCTCCCCAGCCCAGATGGGGGCTTCTCCACAGACCCAGGTGATTAGCCGAGCTCTGACTCGACAAACCAGTCTATTGGGCTTGTTTACAAGAGTGGGACCAGGGTGATTGACAGGAGCAGGGTGAGGGTCACTGCAGGAGCAGGGTGAGGGTCACTGCAGGAGTAGGTGAGGTCACTAGAGGAGCAGGTGAGGTCATTAGAGGAGCAGGTGAGGTCACTGCAGGAGCAGGTGAGGTCACTGCAGGAGCAGGGTGAGGGTCGCTGATGGAGCAGGTGAGGTCACTGCAGGAGCAGGTGAGGTCACTGCAGGAGCAGGTGAGGTCACTGCAGGAGCAGGTGAGGTCACTGCAGGAGCAGGGTGAGGGTCGCTGATGGAGCGGAGGTGAGTGTCTCCAACAGGAACAGGGAAGACCCAGCACGGCTGACTAGATGGAACATACCCCACTGAACTAATCTTCCTCAATTTATACACTCTGGGTCCCTCCCAATCCTACATGTGGGGGCACCTGGGTGGGCACATGCATTCTTCCCCTCCCCTTTCTCCATGGGTGCATCAACAGTCAACAGCTGTGATCTTAATTGTCTCAGACAAAATGGTGGCCATCGTTCTGAAGAAAATGCCACAGAAGACCACAGCATCTTGCATAGACACTGCTGCGCGTCTGAACACCCACGTGTCCCGAAGCCTATGTGGGCAAACTTCAGTTCAGCTCTAAATGAGCCTTGAAGTGGAGGTGCCCTGTGCAAGTGCCGGCATAAGCCCCGAGTGTGTGAGACAGAAACGCACTCGTATCCAACTTCTCTTGGTCAGATTTTTACAGTGGGCCCCCCTTCCATCACAGGGACACAAACACTCCAAGATGCGCCCCAGCTAGGTGTTTGCTGGGCATGGTGGGAAGGTGCATTTAGACACCAGCTCACCTCTCAGTAAGATCACGTGACTGGTTCAGGCCTCAGCTTTGCCCAGGCTCCCTAGGGTCTCGGGAAATGCCGAGATACCAGAGTCTCTTGGTGTGAAGAACATGGAGGCCCCTCATCATCATGAGGCGACTGGGGAGCCCAAGTCACCAGGGGCGGGCATGGGGACCCCTGGTTATCACAAGTGGGCAGACATTCCGACAGATAGGTACATAGACAGACAGACAGACAGACAGATAGATAGATAGGCAGATGGATGGATGGCTGTGTCTCTCTGTAGCCACACAAGCATGTGGATTGGATCCAGAGACACACAAAACCAGAGCAAGACTGTCACAGCTCTGTCCTCGCTTGGGCGACCTTGACCAAGCTGCTTCCTTTTGTCTGGACTCAATTTCCTCAGCAGCTCGATGACAGGGCTGAGCCGGGTGACCTCACGGCCCGGCCAGCTTGTGTCTTATTATCTTAATTGTGTGCTATTGACCACTGGGAGGCTGGCCAGCGCAGGCCTGCTGCCGAACTGCCTTGTGATCGATCCCACCACCTCACCCGTGCACAGAAAAGCAGACCTTGCAGGCCAGAGTAAGCCACGTGGCATTGCTTAAGGTGACTTTAGCTTTATAACTACTCATGCCGATTCCCAGAGGACTTCCAGACTGACCAGGGCTTCAAGTGTGAAGGAGCTGCTCAGAGTCCCCCAAACTGTGTCCATCCCCCACTGTGCCCCACTCGCTAGCCTCTTTCCACACGCCCAAGTGTCAGCACAAGAGCCGCGGACACTCGGAGCGAGGAGCTCTGTGCTTTCAACGCTCAACCACAAGAAGCCTTGTTCTCCCAGAAGCCCCTCAGCCTGGGCTCCCAGCCCTGTCCGATGATGGCCAAGACCTTCCCATGGCAGCCTCTTTAGCTCTCACCGCTGCTTCCACCATCAAGCAGCCCCTGAAGTACCCAGCAGCCCCGACCCACAGCTCACGGGTCTTACAGGTGAGAAAGATATGCTCAGGGACCGAAGGGACGCAGTGGATCCCCAGGGCAGAGTGGGTTGTGGAGATTCTGAGCAGGCAGGACAAATGTGTCTGTATTTTGCAAGAAGGCATCTTGGTTGGGTGAGTAGAGAGACCTGCAGATGGAGACTTGGGCCAGGCCAGGGGGTAGAAGGACAAGCAATGGGGACCTTGGGGCTTCTGTTGAAAATGGAACACCAAGGGCCAGGGAGAAAGAGGAGCAGGAAGCCAGAGAGATGACGGACTGGACGCCAAGAGAGGGTCCCGGCATGAGCCAGGATGCCAGGACTGTGGGGTCAAGATGGGAAGAGGAAAGACTCTGGCAGAGCTTCCTTTGCCCTTGAAGACCCCTGGGCAGAGGGAAGCCATCTGGAGAAGAGGGAGTAGGTTCTGCTGTCTGCCCTGCAGCGGGAAGTCACCCCCTTCAAAGCACCTGTGTGCCTCGGGGTCCCTGGCTAATGTGTGATCCCCACGTTATTAAACTGCAGCCCCAGCTTCTGTGGTCTCAGAATGAGCATGAGTTTGTAGACCATAGGACCATTTGAAGATACATGAATTAAAACGAGGTCTGAGAGGCCCAATCTAAATGGCCGTCCTTACCGGACATACCCAGAGGCACAGCCCAGTGCGGCCACGGGAGAAGACGGTGTCTGCAAGTCAAGGAAAGAGGCCCCAGGAGAGCCCACCTGACCCCCCAAGACTACAGGCTTCTGGTATCCAGCCCACGGCATGACAAATTGCCAATTGTTTTTTGATCACAGGACACAGAGAAAAAAAGCTAGAATTGGCCTGGACACATCCTCCTTGCTGGCCAGTTTGCATAGTACCAGAAAGTACTTTGCAAGCTGCCAAGAAATGCAATCAGTAGCTCATCCTCTGTGAAATCTGTCTGCTGCACTAACGACCATCTTGTCAAGAGGCGACCACCAGTGCAATAGTAGCATGAATGTCAAGGGGGCAACCAATTGTCACTTCTCAGCAGGGACATTTTTCTGGCCCTGTAAACCAGGCCAAGAACCTATGAAAGGGGAGCACATAGGCCCCAGGGGATACAAACTATTTAGGTTTAGTGGTTAAAAACTCAGTACCAAACTGCCTTCTAAAATATATCGCTACACCCACAGATTGGAGAAGCACTCAACCTAGAAATTTCCTTTGGCAATGAAAGATACTCACTACAGAAAACCACAAGTGATCAAAATGCAGAAAATAAGAGACAGGACTACTTGGCCCTAAACAGGATGCATAACCCGTCCCCCACTCCAGGAAGAGGGGGCAGAAATACTGCAAGAGTCTGAAGGGGCCAGGGATGTGGCCAGATGTCTTCTGGACATGACGGAGCTGCCGTATTCGTGAACTCACTGCAGCTGTTTGTACTTCCACAAACCTACACAGGAATTGGCCTATCAACATTTCACCATGGAAGGGGAAAGATCTGAAGAGGGCCAGACTCCCTCAGGGGATTTTTGGGGTTAATGCTAGATGGGAGGGAAGGGGAAATGTTAATAGTGCTCCCCCGACATGTGACTCAGCAAGTGCTCAGCCACGTGTCACCAGTGGCAAACCAGATGACGCTCGTGGCAAAAGACATGAAAGTAGGAGGGAGACCGGCAGGAAGATGGAGGGTTTCAGTGGAGAGGGGAAGGGGAGACAGGGTTGCACAGTAAGGTGTGAAAATATCATAAATGCTTTGTATTCCTATGAAACTCTAAAAGAATAGAAAATAAAAAATGTTAAATGCCAGTGATGCTGCTGTGGGGAGTGGGGCTGAGGCTCCCGCCCACGGGGAGACCAAGCTTTGCGCGGGTGATTCTGAGCCTCCGTCCTTCCCCTCAAGCGCTGCTGGCCACGGCCGCGCTCGCCTGCCCTTCCCGTGCCTTTCAGTCGTCACAAGCACATCTCAAGCTCTTTGCCCTTTTCGCTGTGCACTCAGCACGTACCTGGGGTGTGCCTGGTGAGAGAAGGCCTGTGACGTCCTGGAGCACGTCTGCACCAGAGCCGGTCCTCCCTCTCCACCCTGTTCGAGACAGGCTCTCCTCAAGGTTACCGAAAAGCAGTCTGACCCGAGAGCTTCTGGAAATTCAGAGCTCCCGCTCCCCAGAGGCATGCTGGGATTAAAGCCCCTACTAACTGCCCAGGTTTTGACGTGGGTCTGGGGAACTGAACTTTGGTCGTTAGTCTTGTACTGCAAGGGTTTTACCTGTGGCCCCCAGGGCCTTACACGCTCCCTTCTGCCCTTCTGCACACGCTGGTGGAACTGAGACAACTCCATGGACTATCCACACAGCACTCACCCCTTCCCCGCCTTCCTGCCTCCCCCCTCGGCCTTTCTGCCTCCCCCCCTCGGCCTTCCTGCCTCTGTCTGCACCTCGCTGTTGCTGTGAGGGGCCAGGGGTGCCATGTGATATGAGGAACGCAGCTCTGTGGAGCCCCAGGTGGAGCGCCCCCGGCTGTGATGGACGCGTCTCTCTGTGGGCTCGCTTGTGGGACTGGCCATCTGAGGGACGTGGATGTTCAGTGCCACCTGGCAGTTACGTGGGTGGTCCGCAATGACCAAAGGGCCGTCCTGCTCCCCCTCCTGCCCACTTTCTCTCTACAAAGAACTCGCTGAAAACGGTCACAGAATTCACAAGGCCAGATTGCAAATTGGTTCATGGTGACTATAAATGAGTCTCCTAGTGCTGCCCATGGGGGACGGAACAGCAGACACAGGACAGTCGACCAGCATGTTCCTTCTAGAACCAGTCCAAGAAGCACATAGCGTCTCTCCCGGCAAGGCGCTGCTCCACCTGAACTAATCTGGTGGGAAATGTGGGCTGCTACGTTCTGGTGGAAACAGGACTTGCGGACCAGGGTGTGAGCCCTAGAGCAAAGTGGTCAGACTGCACGATGGACTGTACCCAGATGCTGTCCACGCGAGTCCTCTGCCGGCCCCTAGCTGAGTGACGGCTCAGCCTCCAGTGGTGGTGAGACCCCCAAGGCTGGGCCAGCCCCTGCGATGCAGTAGGTGTGCACAGGAAGCCAAGGGGTGAAGCTGGGATGCTCACTCCCCTGCCGCTGCAGCCACGCCCCCGGGGTGTGAGGAGTCTCTGAGTACAAGTGATATTTCTTCCCACCCAGAGATGATGGGGGGAAGCTTTACAGAGGCCTCAGACAGAGACAGATTCCCCGGGGTCCTAGCATCGGGTCTCATCAGATGCAGGCACAAGGATGTGGGGGGACCTAGCTGGCGGCCGGTGGTGTGGCCGTGCATCCTGCCACTCTCCCCAGGATTTTTTTTTTGCCTCTGTGCATATCTCTGGGCCCCTGATTCAGGGTTCCCAAGTCCTTCACAGAGCGGCTCTTCTGGGCTCAGGTGAAATGCAGTGAAGTAGGAACTGTGTGTGATTTCCTGACGGATTTATCACAGGGGTTATTGGGCCTGTTGGTTATGAAACCCAGCAGTTGCCTGGTAACCAGAGTCGTCCGTCAGCTCTCACGACCTGGAGACTGCAGAGCTGATAGCTCCTCGGGACCCCCCTTGGGGCTGAGCAAGCCGAATCAGGGGAGGGAGGCCCCGGCACAGGCACCCCAGGAAAGTCCCTGAGGCTGAAGAAGGAGACAGGCGGCCAGACCTGGGCACTGCAGCCTTCAGCCAAGGGCAGTCGCTGCCCACGGGGGATGGCCCAGGTCTATAAGGGGTGACGGCTGCTATTAGGACTCTCTGGAGGACCCATGGTCCCTGGCTTCCTGGATCCTTACCGTCCCCGTGGGCAGAGTTCAGTGCTGGGCTCGGTCGTGGGCCTAGATCTCAAATCCCAGGACCGGGCAATGGCTTCCTCTCCGCCACATTCCCGTCAGCACCTGCCCTATGGGCTGGTGTCTACCTGGCCACTCGGAAGGCCTGACCTGCTGGACAAACCTCAGTTCTCACTCTTGCTCCAGAGATCGATACAACCCGAAGGATGGGGCAGGGGCAACGCCGACTGCATGACGGACGCTCTCGCCCAGCGCTATTCTGCACCCCGCCCCGCTCCGCCTCCTGGCTCCTCTATGTCTCCAAGTTTCCCTCCATTCTCTTCCTCTACTGCATCCTGGGCCCTCGCTGGGAAGGTTCCAGATGTCTGAAAGGCGCTGTGATCTCGAGGCAGGTCTCACAGCAGGTGTCTCCTGCAGACCTTGTGGGCAGGTGAACCCAGGCCAGTAAGAATCCTCACAGTCACAGTTAATCCTGGGGTGTCAACTTGACACATCTGGCATTAACTAAAATCAGCTGAGACCATCTGAAGAGATTATCTGGATCAATACATTTACAATACAAAGACCAGCCCTAGATCTGATTGGAACCTCCCAGTAGCGGACCAGACAAAATGCTGGGAGGAGGAGAGACTCTCCAGGAATCCTCCAGCCTTCAGCCGTCACCCCCAGCCTACTGGATGGTTGCAGTGATGTAGCCTGCCACCAGCCATGTCACTTCCACCATGAAAGACTGTTTCCATACCCTCTGGAACTTTAAAGTAAATGAATCTCGGGTTTACCAACTGAGCCATCTCTCCAGCCCCTAAATTTTAATTAAAAGTGACACATCTCTGTCCATTAAATATTTGCCATTCCTACTTGCCTTGTTGTTTAATAGTAAATAGCTGTGCAAAGTTGGATTCTTTAGAATAAAACTATGCTAATGAGAACTTGTGTACTCATGACATGTGTACCCCAATACTGTTATGAGGTCCCTGTACTCATGACATGTGTACCCCAATACTGTTATGAGGTCCCTGTACTCATGACATGTGTACCCCAACACTGCTAATGAGGTCCTGTGCACTCATGATATGTGTCTCCAATACTGTTAATGAGGTTATGTGAACTTACAACATATGTGCCCCAATACTGTGGAACAGGGGCGTTGCTTCCTCCTAGACACGTCATAGGAACAACTGAATGGACTAGACATCATGGGAGGGAAATGGAAATGCTGGCTCCCAGGTGCGCCACACTCAGTGTGTCTTTAGTCATATATACACCACACAGAGCAGATTGTGGGTCCTGGGGGGATGTGGGGAAACAAGGTGGGAGGCATGTGGGACTCCGGCAGAGTTCGTGGTGTGGACACTTCAGCAGGCCGGGCTTCTTTGTCCACTTGGAAGGCCTTATTCATCCATCATCCCTACCTATCATGCATCTGTCCACCACTCATCCATCCCCCATCCATCCCCCATCCATCCATCCATCCATCCATCCATTATCTGCTCATTCACTTCTCTATCCATCCATCCACTGACCCAACCTCCATCTATCTATCCTTTGCCCACCCATCAATCCAAACAATAACTCATCTATCCATTCATCCATCCATTCTCATCTACTCATCCACCTATCTGTCCACCCATCCATCCATCCACCAATTCAACACACTCATCCATCTATCCTTCACCCTTCCATCAATCTACCCCTGAACTCATTTATCCATCCATCAATCCATCCCCCATCCATCCATCATTGCATCATCCACTATCCACCTAGCTATTTGTCTACCCATCCATCCACCAACTCATCATCCACCCAGCTCTTTATCCATGTCTTCCCACTCAGTCATTCATCCCACCAACCATTCACACATCCACCCATGGGCCTGTGTGTAGCCCTCAATACTAGTCTCTCCAACCTACACCTCACTCTGTCCTGAGGCTGGTGGGGAGACCACCCTCCTCTGCAGTCGCTGCTTAGCACTGCCAAGAGTGGTCTGCAGGACTCTCTTCTCCCTGTCAGTTTCTCTCACTGACAAAGATCTCTGAGGCCAGGATTTGAGCCCCAGACAGGCCTCTGCTCCCCGTCCTTCCTGCTGGCGACTGCTCTTTGGCGGCGTGCTCTGCTTTTGTAGGACACGCAAGATGAATGACCAGCAGCTGCTGGGAGCTTTGATGTATGGTGAGCCTGAGGTGGGCTTGTTCTCTGGCTCCGTGGCCGGGTGAGGGGCTCGTCTGCTCAGCCTCAGGCTCGCATCTGCACACGGCCCAGAGAGGTCCTTTCGTCTCAGCCTGCAGCTCTGTCCTCTGGTCCTGTCACTCTGTGATGACCCATTTGCTCCTCCACTAAAGCCCCAGCGCCACCAGCCCTGGGCCACGGCGTCCCTCCCACACCCAGGACACTGTCCCCACAGGACAGGTCTCTGTCCACTGCACGGAGTCCTCTGGAGACTGGGCCCTGGCCACAGAGACCCCGCCACAAGGTGGCCACTCTAGAGGTGTCCAGAAGGCCCACAAGCCTTTCTCTCCCCACAGCCTTTTTCTAGAAAGTCGGTTGTTCGGGAGGAGGCGGGGGGGGGGGCTTGTTTCTCTTCCCAGGAATAATTTCCTCTCCAATTTTTATTTTAAGCGTGCAGACTTTGGAAGGCAGCAAGCTCTCCTGCAAGCAAGCTCAGAAGCAAGCCGTTGCCAGCACCTGCCTCGCGATCTCATTAATAAATTACCAGAACCTCGAGCATCTCCTGCGCCTCTGCTCGCGGCCACCCGGAGGAGCTGAGCATTTCTGGGCTGGGTGCCAGCGTCAGTCTTGGATCATGGAGGGGTGGGGCGGCTGCAGCCTAGGGTCCTGGCCCCCCTTGTTGGGGGGTAATACACAGTGTCTGCTCAACCCCTTTCATCCAAGTTTGATTGCTCTCCATTGTCATTTCTAAGAAGGAACATAAGAGGAGGAAAATTAATGATATTTTTTCATAGGATGATTACATTTTGACTTTTGTGTATATGTTTGTCTGCATACATTTGCACATGTCAGATTCTTCCTCAGTCACTCTCTGACTCGTTTAGAAAGTTGTATGTGGGGTGTGTGTGTGTGTGTGTGTGTGTATGTGTCTCACGCGCGCGCGGTTGGTCAGCCAGCCCACGCTCCAGCCCGGGGCTTACAGGTACACCGCCCTGGGCTTTCATATGGTTTGGGGGTGCAGACTCGGGTCATCACGCTGAGCAAGGACGTTTCCCACCGAGCCGTCGTCTCTTGGGGCCGCCCCCTTATTTCTTGAGACGAGTCTCTCACTGAAGCCGAAGTACCAATTGCGCCGGCTGCTGGAGCAGCAGCCCCCGGGGATATTCCCGCCTCCCCCCATGGCGGGCCGTCTCAGCCCAGGGCATGTTCCCGGTGCCCTCGGGGTGGCAGGCGTGTTCTACGCTGTACGTGTGTCCTCCGTGGCACACATGTCTGCAGCAGGTGTGTCCTATGCTCCAGGCGTGTCCTCTGGGGTAGGCATGTCCTCTGGGGAAGGCAGGTCCGCTTGTCAGCCATGTCTGGGGTGGCGGGTGTGTACATGTGTACGCTGTGATAGCCATGTCTGGTGTGGCGATAATGTTCACTGTCGTATCCACGTCTGGTGTGGTAGGCATGTCCACTGTGGCAGCCATGTCTGGGGTGGCTCTGGGGCAAATTCTGCGCCCCGTGGCATTCCAACAGCATCAGCTGCCACACCCATAGGAGCCCAGCAGTGAGTCTCCACAGCCTGCCCTAGGGTCCACACCGCAGCTGCCCCTCCACAGTCCTCACACGCGCAGCTGGGCCCCTTCAGGTCTGTGATGTCTGGATCTTGCAGTGTTTGGAGCAGGGCAGGGAAGGGAGTGGCGGCGTGGGCCCTGAGCTCAGCATTCCTTCAGTGCTTTCCCTCCCATATTGTATGGAGCACAGCGACGGAGGCGGAGGGCTCAGGGCCCCTGAGCACCTCTGAGACACCTGCTGTTGCCACGGCAACCATGCAGCCTAGGGATGCGGTCCAGTGGGGTGACAGAGGCCGCGGAGTGACGGGCTCCTCCTGCTGCCCCTCCCACGTCCTCCCTTGTTGCTTCTCTTTCTTTCCCGTTTTGCTCCCTTGTGGTTTTTATTGGTCTGTCCCTGGCTCCTGGCATTGTGATTCCTAAAGGATGCTCATTTGGTTTCTCGAGGCTCGCTGGCTCCTGCAGATGTCAAGGCTGACATCCCAGCCATGGCGGGAGGCTTCCAGGTATCCTTGTGTGAAACACTCAGAGGTGACAGTCACCTCATGGTCTGGCTGTCCTCCACCAGGCTCGAGACCGCGCCCTAGTGCGACACCCTGCAGCCCCAGGCTGACGCATTTCAGTCCACACACTTCCCACTGGCAATGCTGTAGGCAATAAAAGGTGCCAAGCTGAGCTTCTGGCTTTCTAGAACCTTCTCCATTCTCGAGAATTCTTCTGCTCTCTGGGTCCTTTAATTACCACCTCACCCCAAGGAATGCTTGGCTTTAAGTGCTGAAAGTGATTAGAGTGCTGTGACAACTGGGGGGCTTCCGGAAACAACACTGGGCGCCCCGGGATCCTTTCCCCAGCCAACATGACTGGAAATTTAAAGAAAAAAACACAGTCAATTAAAATTTTTGGAAATTGTCCTAAATGCATTAGCACAGGAAGACACATTCATCACAATGTCCAGTAAATGTCAGTGAGAACAATGGCTCTGCGCTGTTGGGGACACGGGGGGGGGGGGTTGTGTCTGTACTCAGCCTGACCAAGTTCTAGTCAGGTGTCTGTGGCCGAGAGCAAGGTTTCAGCCCCCTCGGGACACGGTATCAGCTGAACAAGGTGAGTTGCTGGCGGCTCTCAGCACTTCCGGCTTCAAGTGAAGCTAGATTCTCACAGAGTGTGACCAACTCAGGGTTTCTCACTTACGGTGAACCCGAGGGTGGAGGCAGAAGGCACAGCCAGTCACTCATGTGCCAAGAGACCCAGCGACAGGTGTCCTCACACGATGAAGTCGGGACAGGCCTCCCAGACCTGAGGGGAATGGCTCACAGTTCCAGGGTGAGGGGAGAGGGACATCGTGACATGGCAGGACCCCCTACTCCTGGTAACCACATGACCCAGAGATCCAGCTGTCAGAAGGGGCCGCACACAGGGAGAGGTGGGCAACGTGACCCAGGAGCGGGGAGTGTCAAGAAGGAGCCAAAGCTGCTAGAGATAAAAAGAAAACAAGGAAACCCTGTGGCAGAACAGGAGCCTCGGGGGCCACAAAGGCCGGGAGAGACGGCGCATCTGAAGTGAATCACTTGCGGGCTAAGATCAGGGGCGCCTTGCACAGCTGTGTGTGGACGGACTATAGGGAGAGCAGGGCGAGAAAGGAAGAGAGCTCACGTCAGAAATGAAGCCACCTGTAGCACCCCCGAAGTTAGGTTCCAAAATATCAGCCCCCAACCCTCAGCCCCAGAGCCTGGAGACGAGCAGGTGATTCAAATAAGAGGAGAGAAGCCAGCGCTGCTGGACGCTTCTGGATACAGCTGCGCCACGCAAGGCGTCCACACTGCAGCGAGTCTGCAGCTGCGCCACGCACAAGCGTCCACACTGGAGCGAATCTGCAGCTGCGCCACGCACACACACTGCATCAAGTCTGCAGCTGCGCCACACACAGGCGTCCACACTGCAGCGAGTCTGCAGCTGCGCCACACACAGGCGTCCACACTGCACCAAGTCTGCAGCTGCACCACGCACAGGCGTCCACACTGCACCAAGTCTGCAGCTGCACCACGCACACACACTGCATCAAGTCTGCAGCTGCACCACGCACAGGCGTCCACACTGCATCGAGTCTGCAGCTGCACCATACACAGGTGTCCACACTGCATCGAGTCTGCAGCTGCACCACGCACAGGCGTCCACACTGTACCAAGTCTGCAGCTGCACCATGCACAGGCATCCACACTGCACCAAGTCTGCAGCTGCACCATGCACACACACTGCATCGAGTCTGCAGCTGCACCACGCACAGGCATCCACACTGCACCAAGTCTGCAGCTGCACCATGCACACACACTGCATCAAGTCTGCAGCTGCACCACGCACAGGCGTCCACACTGCATCGAGTCTGCAGCTGCACCATACACAGGTGTCCACACTGCATCGAGTCTGCAGCTGCACCACGCACAGGCGTCCACACTGTACCAAGTCTGCAGCTGCACCATGCACAGGCATCCACACTGCACCAAGTCTGCAGCTGCACCATGCACACACACTGCATCGAGTCTGCAGCTGCACCACGCACAGGCATCCACACTGCACCAAGTCTGCAGCTGCACCATGCACACACACTGCATCAAGTCTGCAGCTGCACCATGCACACACACTGCATCGAGTCTGCAGCTGTACCATGCACACACACTGCATCGAGTCTGCAGCTGCACCATGCACACACACTGCATCGAGTCTGCAGCTGCACCATGCACACACACTGCATCGAGTCTGCAGCTACGCCATGCACACACACTGCATCAAGTCTGCAGTGCACCACGCACAGGCGTCCACACTGCACCGAGTCTGCAGTGCGCCATGCACAGGCGTCCACACTGCATCGAGTCTGCAGCTGCACCATGCACAGGCGTCCACACTGCATCAAGTCTGCAGCTGCGCCACGCACAGGCATCCACACTGCATCGAGTCAGAACTAAGGGAGCATCCTGAGCCAGCTGTAGGAGACAACAGTTGCCTCCAAGAAATGAGTCACATCTGACTTAGCGTGGAGACCAGGGGACCGGGAGTGGAGTACACAAGCTTATGGAAGGACATACCCACCAGAACACTGTGCCTTCTGGCAGCCTTCACGGTGCAGAAGAACTTCAGACCATTAAAAATCCAGAGCTCACTGCCTGGAGACCAGTCACGGGAGGAATGCTAGAGGGAGTCCTTCAGAGAGAAGGGGAATGACCAAGGCCCACGCTCACCGTCATGGGAAGGTGTGTCAGCTTCGTCTTGCTGCTGCTCAGTGACCGTGGGACCAAACAACTCAGGAGAACAAGGGTTAGTTCTTGCCTTGCAGTTTCTGGTTACAGTCCGTATGCTGGCAGGACAATTTATAAGAGGAACTAGCCACGCCACATCCACCCCAAGAGCTGAGAAAGGAGCACAATTCTTAGCTGGCTGCTCTGTCCAAATACTACCCTTCCGCCTTACCCACCTGCCTGGAGTGATCTCAAGGCCTCGAGGCACACCTGTGCACAATTGTTTAGTTGAGGCAGACTCTGAGCAGGCCTGTGGGAGGTTATCTAATTGATGAGACCAGATCCAGCCCATTGTGGGTGGATCAATTAAAACCATAAAAGAGGGCTGCAGAGATGGCTCAGAGGTTACAAGCTAAAGGACCTGAGTTCAGATCCCGGATCCCATGTAAAAATGTTGGGTGCATGAGGCCACAGCCTGTAATTCTTTCCTTTAAAGACAAAGGCTTGGAAACCTCAGAGCAGAGTGATAAGGAGGTAGAGAGATCCAGGATGTTTCCTGATGTCACATTTAGACCTCCACAGGTGCACACACACACTCACACGCACACACGTATACACACACTCACATGCACACACACATGCACACACACGTATACACACACTCACATGCACACACTCACATGCACACACACGTATACACACACTCACATGCACACACTCACATACACACACTCACACTCACACCTACACACACACTCACACATACAGGCACACACACGTATACACACACTCACACTCACACCTACACACACATGCACACACTCACATACACACTCACACCTACACACACTCACACATACATGCACACACACACTCACACACACTCACACCTACACACACACTCACATGCACACACACGTATACACACACATGCACACACTCACATGCACACACGCATACACACACTCACATGCACACACTTATACACACTCACACCTACACACACACTCACACATACATGCACACACACACGTATACACACACTCACATACACACTCACACCTACACACACACTCACACCTACACACACTCACAAATACATACACACACTCACACCTATACACACTCACTCACACACACATGCACACACTTATACACTCACACATACACACACTCACACCTACACACACTCACACCTACACACACTCACACACACACTCACACACACACACTCACACATACATGCACCCACACACACTTATACACACACTCACACACACATGCACACACTCATACACACACTCACACCTACACACACACTCACGCATACATGCACACACATACACACACTTATACACACTCACATACACACTCACTCACACATACACACACATACATGCACACACACTCACACATACACACACAAATACATACACATACACACACTCACACTTACACACACTCACACACACACATGCACATACACTCACACACTTACACACACTCACAAATACATACACACACTCACACATACACTCACACATATACACACATACAGACACACTTATATATACACACATGCAATCACATACATACACACTCACCTACACAGACACATTCATACATACACACACATACATACACATTCACACACACTCACACACACTCACATATACACACACTCACATATACACACTCACACATATACACACACATATACACACACACAAGACATAAAAAGAGTGGAAGGAAAAATCAGAACAAGGGACATGCAGACAAATTGATCTATGTGCTATTAATCCAATAATCACTGTATCGACCATCTTAATTAATGACAAGACTGTCAGAATAGGTCAAAAATTAAAATCCAACTGTATGCTGAACACAGGAACCCCACGTAAATATAAGGACGTATAGGTTAAAAGTAGACAAAGGAAAATATGCTGTGATAATTTTAATAAAAATAAATGAGGAAAGCTTTATTTATTTCAGACACTGAAACCTCAAAGCAAAGGAAGTTGCGAGATATACAGACAGAACCTGAAGCAATGAGATCTGTTCCTAAGCCAGTGCGGTCATGCATACCTGTAATCCAGCACTTGGCACTGAGAGAGGAGGACCATGAGGTCAAAACACTCCAGCAACATAGTGAGAACTCGTCTCAAAAACAAAGCAAAAGAAGTCAATTCTCCATCAGTGGTAACCCTCGGCTCACATACCTGGGCAAACAGGGAGTCAGGGTGTGAGAGACGTGGTAAGGCATAGCTGCATGTGGGAGGCTCGCCCGCCTTCCCCCAGGCCGTCTCGACAGAGCTGAACTGGACATTGCTGAGGAGTAGAGCACGATGGACATCTATAAACAGCTTGAGCAGTGGAATGCAAACGTCTGCCTTGCTCGGAACAGTCATCGAAATACCACATGCTGAGCCACAAAACACAGGTAAGCAAACCCACACGGGTGGAAATCCCAGAACACCCGGGAATCCAACTAGCAACAAATACTAGAAACCAGTCTGGACATGTGGACAGTCAGCATCAGGCTTCCAACAGTCCACACGAGAGAGTCCAAGAGCAATTAACGCACCTTGATAAATGAACACACAACATAGCTCGGCAAGATTTATATAGAGACAGTACTGCACCAAGCGATCGCTACGTTTTGAACATAAAAATATGAGATGAGAGGAACATAGGTCAACAATCTAATACCTTGGAGAACTGGGGAAAGGAAGGAAAGTTAAACCTAAAGAGAAGAAAACAATAATAATTAGAGCCCAAATCAAGCAAAGTTAAAAGCAAAACTAACGTAGAAACCCCACAAAACCAAAAGATCATTTGTCATGTTAAAATAAAATCCATAAAATCGGCAAGACTCTAGCCAAGCTAACAGGGGCAAAGCAGGAGCTGCCTCCAGCTCCCGGGCACCGCCCTCGACTGAGGGAGCAATGGTGGCACAGTCAGGCACAGGTGTCAACTCGACAGTTGAGGGTTTGAGCTCTGGGCACATCTGTAGAGAATTAGTAGTTGAGTTAAGTCCAGAGCAAACCTGCAGGGGATTGTCTGGTTGTCCCATGGGTGGGACTAGGCCCTGAACAGGTGAATAAAATACTGAGAGCCAGTTGAGGAAGTCAGCATCCTTCTGTTCACTTGGCCAGACATGCTGGTCTGGCAAATAAGAATCGTCCCTCGCTCAGCCATTATGTGGTGATGGTGTGGCCAGTTCCCTCGCCCTGGTGTGGGTGCATGCTCTCCAGTCAAGCTGGACTAAAAACTGTAACCAGTAATCATAAGAGAAAATAAATTCCTTGTTCCCTTAAGCCATTTGATGGTGATTTATCAGCAACCATGCAGATGAGTTGCAACAAATGGTTTCATTCACCGACAGCATCAGAGATGGAAGAAAGGCATCGCTGTGTCTCTTGCAGTAGGAAGAAATAGACAAAGCACGTCATGAACAACCAGGGACCACCAGAGTGACAGGCGCCACGAAGACAGATTCCCAGATGGCTCATTGATCCAGACATCGTGATCTGAGCGGAGGCAATCAGCATTACCAATATTGAGCCCAAAACAATCACTTCTCCCAAACTCAAAACATTACACCCAGACGGTTTGCGGATTAATCCCACCAAATATTTAAGGAAGATGCGCTTGTTACCCACAATGGGTTCAGAGGACTGAAATATTTCTGACACCATTGTTACGCAGACAGATATCACAAGACAAGAAATACAGACTAATATCTCTCATGAAAATTAATTTAAAAATCTTCAGTAGAATGTGAGGAAATTGAAATCAGCAATATATAAAAGAAATGATATCCCGCAGCTAATGGTTAGTCTCAGTTTATCGACCTGAGCCTCAAGTCAGTCACCTGTGAGAGACAGTTCTTGATTGCTCTGGTTGATACAGGAAGACCCAGAATAAAAGTGGGGAGCATCACTCAATGTGCTTGGGCCCTGGACCAAATACGAGAACGTGAGGTCTGCGCACAGTCGACGCTCTGCTTTCTGATGTGGAGGTGTGTCGGCTGTTCTCTGTCCCTCTGAGACACCTCCCAAAGTCAAGCGACCTAATGGGAGAAAGGGGAGATATTTTCAGCTGACAGTTCCAGGAGGGGGTGGAGATAAGTCCTTTATGTCGGGAAAGGCATGACTGGCTGGCAGCAGCTGAAGGCAGCTCAGGTCACATCCATCAAGTAGACTGAGAGCTGCAATGCCTACTGCAAGAACGGACTTCCTGAAAGCAGGGTGTAACTAGACCACAAGACCCACCTCCTGTGACTGCCTTCCTCCAGCAAGGCTCCACCTCTTAGAGGTGCCATGAACCTTCCAAACAACTAAATATTCAACACATAAGCTTGTGGGCCGAGGCCACATAACCAGTTGCTTCAAGCTTCTGCCGCCTTGACTTCTGTCATGGTCAGGCACAGGTGTCAACTTGACTATGAGGATTTAAGCTCTGGGCACATATGTGGAGAATTGGTGGTTGGGTTAAGTCCAGAGCAAGCCTACAGGAGATTGTCTAGCTGATGGGGAAGGCCCAGCCCATGGTGGGTGGGATTAGGCCTGAACAGGTGAATAAAATACTGAGAGCTGGTTGAGGAAGTCGGCATCCTTCTGTTCACTTGGCCAGACATGCTGGTCTGGCAAGTAAAGACTGTCCATCTCTCAGCCGTTATGTGGTGATGGTGTGGCCAGTTCCCTCGGCCCTGGTGTTGGTGCATGCTCTCCCATCAAGCTGTACTGAGAACTGAAACCAGGAATCATAAGAGAGAATAAACCCTTGTTCTCTTGAACCGTGTGATGGTCATTTATCAGCAACCATGCAGCCGAACTGCTACAGCCGAACTGCTACAGCTTCCTTGCCGCGATGGACAGTGCCTTGATGTGATCTGAAATCAACCCTCCCTGCCTCCGCTGTTTCAGAGTGTTGCACAGCAGCAGAGAAGACCTAGGACTCGTGACCACGTGGGCTTTATCCAGGGAGGCACGATCCGTTTAGTGTTCAGAAACCAAATGATGCAATTCACGCATCAGCACACAGAAAGAGAAGCGGACCCTTCCCTGAGTGAGGACAAATTCCCCGTGAGCTAGAAAGGAACTCGCTGAAGGGCACCTCCAAAAGTCTACGATGCATTCACGTCTTGGGGTGAAGACCTGACCCTTTCTCTCCAGGGTCAAGAACAAGACTAGACGTCCACTCTCACCACACCCTTTGAATCTCACACTGAGCATCCTGGCTGAGAAAATGGGATAGAAGCCAAGTGCAACAGGAAGAAACCAAACTGTCTTGGGATCATTTACACCAAACACTGTGAAGAAGGCAATGAAAAATTATGAAACCAATTTAGCCGAGATGTACAAAATGTGAAATCCAAAGGCCAGTGGCCCGTAGTCACGTATGCTGGGCCTCAGGGATATTTGAAATCCAAAACACAGTCACTTACTTCATTATCATCTTGGAAAAGTGAAATACTAAGTATACGTCTAATAAAATACATGCAAAACAGTACTCAAAGCAGCCTAATACACTCCCCATTGAGGCTTGGAGGAGTTTAGTCTTGTTTAGGGAACCCCTACCCGAGATGAACATGGAATCTGGAGGAGCTTTGATGGGCAAAATCTTGACACAGCAGAACAAAGCCAAAGAGCTCACACTTCTAGATTTGCCATGAAACCGTGGTAACCGAATGGGTCCAGAACTCAGTTGGTGCTTACCTCCAAGAAACGCACAGATCAGTGGGACAGGAGGGAGGTCCCCAAATGAACCCTGGCACACTTAGGGTCAAAAAGTTCTCAAAGAGCTTGTTAAGATCTCTGGGGAAACAAAGTTCTCTCAACAAGTGACATGGGAAAAGTGGACAGTCACTCGGGAAGCGTGAAACTGGACCCTCTTTCACAAGACATAACTCAAAAATGATCAAGAATTAAGCAAAACCCAGGCCGAGGCTCCTGCAAGCCAGGCTGGAGACAAGCTCAGGGGTTTTCAGCCTCTGCCTCACAGGCAGGAGACCTGAGTTTGGAACCCAGATCCCACATAAAAATTCTAGGCAGAAATGGTGGCAGTCTGCACTTCAGGCTCTGGAAGACAGAGTCTGGGAAACCCCAGAGCAAAAGCATAAAGGAAAAAGAGAAATTCAGGATGATTCCTGAAGGCACCCTTGGGCCTCCTCAGGCACACACAGTGCTGTCTTCTCCATACATGCGCATGTGTGCTCATACAGACACACACACACACATACACACACACACACACCTAGAGATGACACAAGCAAGACAGGCCAACAGGCCGGTCATCCTCTGAAGGAATGTGGGTGGTGTCCAGCTGCCCATTAGGTCTCCTCGAGGCCAGCGGCTCCCAGGGGATCAAGGCCTGACCCTCCCTTGGCCCACTCTCAGATGGCTGTGTCTAAAGAGAGTGTGAAGTGTCTGCAACGGAGAGTGCGTGCGTGGGACTGAGCAGCAAGCTCGCAGGGAGCCTTCATCAAGCTCAGCACTACGGATCCCACAGCTCCTGGGAACCAGACCCCGGGATCACTTCTGCTCTGCTTGGTGGCCGCTGGTCAGCTCTCGGCAATGTCCAGGAAGCGAATGCTTCTAAACCTTCTAAACCTTGGATTTTCCATGTTTCTGCTGCCCGTGGCTTGGCGTCTTAACTCATCTGAAGCCCTGATGTGGGAGTAAAGAGCAAAGCCTAAAACGTTCCGTTTGTCCCCAGAGGGGTGTGTCGTGGCTGCAGCCAAACCACGACCCAGTGAGGTCAAACTGGGAGCTGCCAGTTTTACCCACAGCCTCAGACCCAAGAATGGTTTTACCTCCCGAGCACTTTCGAAGCCCGCTCACCCAGTGCAATCATCTCAAGCGCAAGCTCCCCACTCCTGACTCGGGACTGCAAGGAGGGTGAGCTCGTTGCCAGAAGGGCCCAGCATCACACCGCGGACGCTTGCTAGATGCCGGCCAGGCTGAGGCTGCTCCACTCCGTGAGGATCACACGGTGGCTATGCCAGCTCCTGCCAGCAGCTGACTGGGCTGCCAGCGGTGCCCACACCTGGCGAAGCTGCTGAATTGTTTCGCGGAGGAGGGTGGCACGCGAGAGGGAGGAAGAGCGAGGGATGGGAGGAGAGAGAGAAAGGAAGAGAGAGGAGAAAGAGGGTGAGTAAAGAGAAAGAAATAGAGTCAGAAGAGACAGAAACAGAGAGATGGAGATGGAGGGAGGAGCAGACAGGGACCAAGACGTGGCGCTGGAGGGGGGAGGGGCTTGGAGGGTGGAGGGGCTTGGAGGGTGGAGGGGCTTGGAGGGGGGAGGGGCTTGGAGGGGAGGGGCTCGGAGGGGAGGAGCTCGGAGGGGGAGGGGCTCGGAGGGGAGGGGCTCGGAGGGGAGGGGCTTGGAGGGGGAGGGGCTTGGAGGGGAGGGGCTTGGAGGGGGAGGGGCTTTAAGGGGGAGGGGCTTGGAGGGGAGGGGCTTGCGGGGCCCACCGACGCCCTCCACGCCCATCCTTGCCACAACTCGTCCACAGCAGAAAGTAAGCGCTAACAGCATTAACCATAACAAGACTCCCGACGCTCCCCTGAGTCCCCAACACCAAGGTCCGCCAGGGCACATCACGGAGGACGGACGGAGACAAGGAGGGAAGCAGCTGAGGGTCCCGCACCGCATAACCCTAAGAACAGCGCACCCACGAGCACACCGCGAGCAAGGTCACTGCGCGGCACCTGTGCGAGGAAAGACCCAACAGCTGGCACGGCGACGGGGGGGGGGGGGGGAGAATTCAGACGACCCCGCCTGTCACGGAGTGACCGCCGATGCTCCAGGCGGACAGAGGAAGTGCTTCCCGGCACCAGTGGTACTCCCCCCAAAATACTCCCTATGCCGCAGCACACACCCAGTGGGACACACGAGAAGGGACACGGGCGGGAGGGGGCGGGAGAGGAGATGGAAGGACCATAGAGACAACCTTGTGATCATGAATAACTTAATTATTTTTTAAAATCACCCCCGTCCAGGCATGGCCATGTGGTCTGAGCTCGCAGCAGAAGCCACTGAGCATCAGGCTGTGACTGACACCAGGGAGAGACCTCTGGGGAGACCGCGCTGTCACATGCTCCGAATGGAGCAGGTGCTCTTCCTGGGGCCTGGAAGCTTCTCTGGGGTCTCCAGCAGCAGCCCACTTCTCAGCAGGCCAAAGGGTCACCCTAACTCCCCAGAAACTCCCAGGCCCGGGTACCACAGTACGCAGGGGGGGAGCAGGAAGCCAACGGAAGACACGTGGACGGAGCCTTGGAACAGATCAGTCATCTGCCCCTCAAGTGTCTGAACCCTGCGGTGGGGGGCAGCTGAAAGCCTGGGGGCAGGGGGGGGCAGCTGAAAGCCTGGGGGGCAGCTGAAAGCCTGGGGGGTAGGGGGGCAGCTGAAAGCCTGGGGGGCAGGGGGGACAGCTGAAAGCCTGGGAGGCAGGGGGGCAGCTGAAAGCCTGGGGGGCAGCTGAAAGCCTGGGGGGCAGGGGGGACAGCTGAAAGCCTGGGGGGCAGCTGAAAGCCTGGGGGGCAGGGGGGCAGCTGAAAGCCTGGGGGTGGAGGGGCAGCTGAAAGCCTGGGGGGCAGGGGCAGCTGGGTGCTCTGCCATAGACACCAGGAGGTGGGCCCAGTGGGCTTCACCCAGGAGAACACAGCCAGCGCAGAGGGCGAGGCTCAGTCAGTGCAGAGGGCGAGGCTCAGTCAGTGCAGAGGGCGAGGCCCAGTCAGTGCAGAGGGCAGGCTCAGTCAGCACAGAGGGCGAGGCTCAGTCAGCGCAGAGGACAGGCTCAGTCAGCGCAGAGGGCGAGGCTCAGTCAGCACAGAGGGCGAGGCTCAGTCAGTGCAGAGGGCGAGGCCCAGTCAGCGCAGAGGGCGAGGCTCAGTCAGCACAGAGGGCGAGGCTCAGTCAGTGCAGAGGGCGAGGCTCAGTCAGCGCAGAGGGCGAGGCTCAGTCAGCGCAGAGTGCGAGGCTCAGTCAGCACAGAGGGCGAGGCTCAGTCAGTGCAGAGGACAGGCCCAGTCAGCGCAGAGGGCGAGGCTCAGTCAGCACAGAGGGCGAGGCTCAGTCAGCGCAGAGGGCAAGGCTCAGTCAGCACAGAGGGCGAGGCCCAGTCAGCGCAGAGGGCGAGGGCTCAGCTCCCTGCATGGACCACAAGAGCCTAGGGACTGGAAGGACCACAAACGGGGAGCCCAGAGCCAGACCAGTGGCGCCCCCACCTCTGAGCCCCTCCCTGAGCCTGGGGGTCCTACTTTGCTTTTCCAACTTCACTGCAGATGGGATCATGCATGCGTTGATCCCTTGACCCCCCCCCAGGATGATGTCCCTACACAAAGGACGAGCAGCTTGCAAAGCCCCCCTCCAGCCTCAATCACCTTGACCCCCCCAGGATGATGCCCCTACACGAGGGACCAGCACTTGAGATTGATGTCTTCACAGCAGTAGAGGCATCACTGAAGACGAGCAGGCCCAAGCCTCATTAGCAATTTGCACAAATCAAAGGCAGGAAGAGAGTGCTAAGACTGGCCGCCCCTCCTCCCATCACCCCTCCTCCCCATCACCCCTCCTCCCCTCACCCCTCCTCCCCATCACCCCTCCTCTCCATCACCCCTCCTCCCCTCACCCCTCCTCCCCTTACCCCTCCTCCCCTCACCCCTCCTCCCCATCATCCCTCCTCCCCTCACCCCTCCTTCCCTCACCCCTCCTCCCCATCATCCCTCCTTCCCTCACCCCTCCTCCCCATCACCGCTCCTCCCCTCACCCCTCCTCCCCATCACCCCTCCTCCTCATCACCCAGTGCATGAAATGCAAAGTGCTCCACCCAGCCACGGCCACCATGGAAGACCACTAGCTACTGCCCTTCCTCATGTCCGAGGGCTGCGTATCATTTATTCCCACAAACCCGGTGGAATGGCTTAACATTACAGCCAGCTCTGCTGCGCTTGCATTCCGGCGAGGCACAGCGCACTAGACAGCATCGCTCATCATGAGCTGTGACTCTCCGAGCCGTGGCCACGAGGCACGTGAAGACCCAGCGATGTGCTGTCTCAGAGCTCCCCGCTATCCAGATAGGGGGCTGTGGGGGCCCTTGCATCATTAACAAATGCTTGGCTCCAGGGAGCACCCCGGGTCTCAAATGCGGAGCTTGGTGATTTTCAAAGTTTCTCTGAACAGAGGGAGCAGAGACACCAGAAAGAGGACCACGTTGGTAGTGCTGATACTGGGAGCCCACAGAGCCCAGCGTCCAAGCAGCGGCCTCCTTGGTCCCTCCGCAGTTGGGACCTGGGGATCACCAGGGGCGGAGAGCAATGGCAGGGAGATGGGAAAAGAATCCGAGAGTCCGGCAGCTGGAGGGGCAGCTGGGGGGCAGGCACAGGGGGAGGACAGAGGAGGGCAGCCAGAGGACAGTCGGCTACAGGCAGAGAAGGACAGTCAGGAGGGACAGTCCAAGGGGGACATTCTGAAGGGTCAGTCAGAGGAACAGCCAAAGGAGACTCAGGTGCACTGTCAAAAAGGAGCAGCCAGGCTGTGCGGAGGCGGGGCCAGAGACACAGGTAAAGCTTCCACACATGCAGCCCCTTCTTGGGAAATTCACCTTTCCATTTCAATCCCAGGGAGATCAGCTGAGAAACAAGGAAGACAGTCAAGTTCTCTGGCTCCCCTGTGGGGCTCAAGGGGTCAGCCAGGTCTCTGCTGAGGAGCCGCCATCATATACCCACAAGCATGCACATGTGCACACGTGTCTATACATGCACCCGCATATACACCCACAAGCATGCACGTGTGCACACGTGTCTATACATGCACCCGCATATACACCCACAAGCATGCACGTGTGCACACGTGTCTATACATGCACCCACGTATACACCCACAAGCATGCACGTGTGCACACATGTCTATACATGCACCCACACATATATACACCGTATACCCACAAGCATACACTGCATACCCACAAGCATGCATGTATACACACAGATTCATAAACACATGCACATATGTACACATGCACATCCGTGCCTGCAGAAGTGCACACATATACACATCCCCATGTATGCAAGCTCATATGCATGCACACAAACACATGCATATGCACATGTGTGCATACATACATGCATACAAACACATGCACATGCGCACGTATGCACATAAGCATCGCATACGTGCACACAAACACAGATGTGCATGCACATGCACTCACACACAAGCACACTCATGCACACAGCAGCATCGTCAAGGAGCTAGGCCTCCGCACATATCTGTCTGGAACCCGGACATTCCCCCTGGACCTTCTGCCCTGATGGTGCCTCCTCAGCAGAGGTGTGGGCGCCCCAGTTACCACAGACGTCAGCAGTAAGATAAAACTCACATCTGGCTGAAGGATTGAGCCCTTTCATCCCTTGGGAACACGCCTGGTACATTGGCCCATTAGCTGGGCTGCACAATTCATTCCATACATCACAGCAAGCAAGGGCCGCCTTCAGGGCCTACATCTCCACAAACCAAACCCAAGCGGCTGCCTCTTGTTTGGGGCCCCAGGACTCATGGCCCAGCTTCGGGGCTCTGTGATGAATCACCCTTCTGCTTAGTTGTGGCTCGGATTGCAAGTGGCTAATGGGAAATGCCAGACTGCTGCCGGCGATCACTGCCCCGTTTCACCTGGCACTGGGAGTGCTGGGGAGGAGGGTTGGGGAGGAGGTTTGGGGAGGAGGGTCCCGAGGAACGGGGCAGTGCTGAAGGAAGGCTCTGGAAACGTCTGCTCCTCCTGGCCTCACAGCCTTCCTCCTCCTTCACGTCCCCATGCCGGCTGAGCACTTGAGGCGAGAGACATGCGTGTGGCCAAGGGTGTCTGGTACATTCAGACCTGTGGGCGTGAAGCCCGGCATATGTCGAGGGTCCCTCCCTGCCATCCGGCGCTGCAGGTGGGAGCCCGAGGCGCCGTCGGACACTCACGGTCTGCCCAGCGCACCTCACTGTGTGCCCATGCCACACCCTCAGGGTGCCGAGCAGGGCTGGCTCTGGACTCACCACTCTGGACGGGCTGGCAGGACCCTGGGTCTCACAGCCGCGGGACTCGGACCCCTGCTTTCTTTCCCTCCTGGGGGCTGCTTCGTTCTGGCAACATGGCACTCTGCCTTGACCCAGCAAGTCACTCCCCTCCGCTCCCCCTCGCACCCTGAGCCTGGCTTTGTCTCCTCTGTAGAAGCGCTGTGGCAAAGACGGATCTGCCCTCAGCTCGGGACCCAAGGAAACAGAGGAAAGCACCGTCCCCGCGTTCCCCGGACCCATTGCTTTGAGCTGTGACGGGCCACACTGCGCTAACTGTGGGCTCAGTTATTCCGAGTGTCCGTATTTCTACACTGAGGTACAGTGGATCGCGGGGCTGAGGGGGGGACATTCCTCTCCCCACTTCTACAGGACCGTCCATAACCACCGGCCCTGCCCGTCTAGGGTGCACTGGTCCCGGGAAGCCGGGGCTCATGCCCGCGGCCAGTCTTCCTGGATTTACAAGTGGATGAGTCAGAATACTCTTAGGTCCTTTCCCCCAGGCGCCTGTGGAGGGCACAGGGCGGGGCTCGGGGCAGCCAGCATTCCCTGGGCCGCATGAGCTGCGTGCAGCAGGACCATTGGATCTGATTCCTGTGGTTCCCCTGTGAGGACGGAGGACGCGATCCTCACGGGTAAGATGCACGGAGCGTTCTGCAGGGACCCACTGATGGTGCCATCCTTAGAGTGCTCCGGGCGGGTGGCCGGCCTGGGAGGCCTGGCTCTTCTCCCTTGCTTTCTGCACCCTCCATGCCCCTCAGTGGACAGCACTGGTTGGCAGCTGCGGTCTAGAACAGAGGCAGAGGCTGAGGGGGTATGGGCTCTGCTGGCAGCTCAACAGTTAGGGGACCAGTCTTGCCTCCCACCCAGCCCCAGGGAAAGGGGCCTCTGGCTATCTCTGCGTCCAGAGCCAGCGAGAGCTGTGGTAGATTCTCTCTGCAGCTGACAGAACTCTGCGGGCTCTGAGCTCCACCAAGGGCACGTGGTTTAAGGTGCCAACATAGCTCCGCTTCTCAAAGGGGAGCCAGATACCTTCCGTGGGATGCTCCCACGCCTGCTGGGAGAGCAGCCTTCCCCCGGGCCCCTGTTCTACACTGCCAAGTCCTAGGCTTTCACTGCGGACGGAACCCCATCGTAGGGGATAAAATTCCAGGAGAAATCCAGAGACTTCGTGACGAATGTTTTGATTTTGTCAAATCAGTGCATGACGGGAAAGTGGGAAATGGGGTGATTTTGCCTGTTTCTGTCTCAGCTTGCTGGAGCTGCCTCCTGACTCCCCTGCCCCTGCGTGACCTGTGATGGTTGACAGTGAGTGACAGTCAACTTGATGAGACCTACACTCGCAGGTCTCTGGGCGTGCTTGTGAGGAAGCTTTTAGAGTAAGTGTGCTACATCCTACGGGCTGGGGTCCCCGTGAGCCACCAGGAGAAAGCAAGCTGGACACCAGCATTCGCCTCTCTCTGCTTCCTGACTGTGGACGCCGTGGGGAGCTCCCCTGCGGTCATGGCCACGGACCGCACCCTTAAACGGTGAGCTAGAGTGAACCCTTCCAGCTTAAGTTGCTTTCATGGGACACATCTTCACAACAACAAGAAACAAACTGATGCACGACCCGCCCCAGGCAGACCCCCACTCTGATGGCCCCTAGACCTCCCCATGGCCACTGGGACCTGGAATAATGACGCATCTTTAACCCTTTCCCAGTGGGAATCCACAGGCCGGGAGACAGGACTCTCCCACTGCGGGTTGGATGAGTGACATGCAGCACGGGACCCCTGGGCAGCCCGGGCACTGACAGATGCGTTTATGTCCAGATTGTAATGGTCACGGCTGTGTCCCCAAATTAGCCCATTTTTTAGGGAGATCGTAATGGACTTGGAGGCTGTCCATTTGAAAGTGAGTCCTCGGCTTTGGCCACTTTCGCACTGATCCCAAAATAGCCACGCACTGACCATCGCTCCACGCTAACGTGTTCATCTGGATTCAATTACATCTCTGCACATTTTTGGGCCGCTGGTTTATCACATGAGAATATAATTTAAAAGTGATCTGTACCTCACATTCCATATTTAGGAAAAAATTAAGTCAAAAGTAATGAAAGTCGCTTGTCTCTCGAGGGCCACGTACAAGGGCATTTTTGCCCTTTGAATGATTCATCGAGGACAGAGGGATGAGGCCGAGGGTGTGAGGGGACAAGGGGCGAAGCCCACCATTAGGGGTGAGCTCTGCCCATCAATGCAAGATGACAGCCGCGGGTTGCGTGGATGGCTTTGCGAGCGTGTGAGCCGACGCTTTCGAGGCAGAAGGCTTTAGTCTCCCTCATAGTTTTCTGTGTTGCGCAAACCCTGAACTGATAAAATGAATCAAAGCCACGTGTTTAAAACACAGCAGCTCCTCAGCAAACAGCCCTCTGTCGTCTATCTCCAAGGCGACTGGTCATCGGCAGGGCCGCAGGGCCCAAGCCGGGGGGAGGGAGCTGGTCGCAGGGTAGGCCGCCAGCCTCACAGCCGGCCAGCCACTGCCCGCGCCCAGGGGGCCAGCTCCGGGAACCTGCTCCGTGCCAACTGGCTGCAGACCTCCCAACCTCAGCCTCGTGTGGTCTCCCCAGTCCTGGAACAACAGGGGCGCGTTAGCCGGGTCCGGGGGTCAGACTTCACTCAAGGCCTCCCACAAGTCCCCACATGACGGCCAGGGACCTGGAACGACCCGGCCTGGCGGGGAAGGGGCATCCCTGAACTGCGTTGCACATGCAATTTTTCCACAGGGGCTCTTTGGAGCCCACCACCACACCCGTGCCAGAGATTTGCTGCATACCTTCGTGTGTGTGTGTGTGTGTGTGTGTGTGTGTGTGTGTGTGTGTGGAGGGGGTCCCATCAAAGAAGAGCAGAGCCCGGGGTGCTGTTACTTATACACTTTTGCCTAATGGATATTCATTATCTTGCTCATCCTCCTGCAGCTATGTAAATATCTGCACTGTGGCTCTCGTCCTGACAAGATGAATTAAAAATAATGACCTGAGGAAGGGGACGTGGCGTCCTGCGATGCGCCAACCAGGTTCTTACAGGCCAGGGCTGATCTGGGGCTGACAGAGCTCCAAGCACCCCCAGTCTCCCTGGGGTCTGCACCCCAAGACAGAGGCAGAACACGGCCACCGTCCACACTTGGGTGTCCCCAGCCGGATCTCAGCGCTGAGCATCTCCCTGGACGCATTAGGGGCCTTCTTTTCTGAAACCTTTGCCAATGGAGGTAGCTGGGGAGGTGGGAGGGGACAATGAAGTCAAACCATTCAGCTTCCAGAAGTCTCCAGGCCCCTGAGGACCCCATTGATTCACACCTGTGCTGCTTTTGGTGATTTACCTGGGTCACCTGGCCACATGCTCCCCGAGACAGAAGTCTCTAGGTATCAGGGTAATGCCAGCATCCAGCACAGCAGCTGACTGATCGGAATCGTGGAAGACCCGGGTCTGTGCGTCTGAGCTGTATGGTAAGCAGAGGCGGGTGCTGCTTGCAGGAGGTGCCGTGTGGAGATGGACCCCTCTACCCAAACGCAGGATGCAGGCCGTCCTCCGTCGGCAGGCACAGGGGGTCAGTCGGGCCCGAGTCTGAGGGAGGAAGAGCTCGTAGCAAGGACCCAACTGCACTCAGCGGCTAAGTGCGCGGGTGACTGTTCTCAGCCTGCCCTGCTCTGTGGGCCAGATCTCCCTCTGCCTCCCTCAGTCACCAAATCTGCAAAAGAGGAGGAAATGGAACCTGTCCCGTAGCTGTGCTGTGAGGACCACATAAGCATGCTGCAAAATCACAGAGCTGTGATGGTCCCCATGAGATGGCAGGAAGCGCAGCCTGCAGCAGGTGCAGGATGCAGAGGTGCAGAGCAGCAGGTGGAGGATGCAGAGGTGCAGAGCAGCAGATGCAGGATGCAGAGGCGCAGAGCAGCAGGTGCAGGATGCAGAGGTGCAGAGCAGCAGGTGCAGGATGCAGAGGCGCAGAGCAGCAGGCGCAGGATGCAGAGCAGCAGGTGCAGCACACAGAACTGCAGACTGCAGCAGGTGCAGCATACAGAAGCAATGGTCTCCAAGCTCCTTGATGCACCCTTGTCCTGCCCAGCAGACTGAGCTTCCCACAGTGCAGGATGCAGAGTAGGGGGCGGGGGCAGTGTCCAGCAAGGGCTTTCCCGTGACTATAGATGGACACCTTCCCACAGGACCTGTCTATGGCCGATGAAGAAAGCACCAATCCCAACAGGGCCCAGCACCACCCCATGACCTCTCTTGACCTGCCGGACCCTACAGACTTGTCCAAGCTGCGGTCAGAGTTTCAACGTGTGAATCCAGGAGAGACCAGCACAGTCTAGACCACTCATCGGGGGCAGCAGATTTCCCAAAGCTATCGATGCAGGCGGATACGAGAGCTGCAGGAAGAGGCTATGAGAAGAGACGGGAGGCGCCTACCGTTTCTCTGCATGCTGTAGATAAATTCACCAGCAAGCAGCTTAGAAGAACAAGGAGACTCTAGGCTGGCTCTCAGTTGTCCACCATTGCTCGGTGTGGCAGGAGAGCTCCCACCAACACCAGGAGCCGAGGGAACTGGCCACATCACGTCCACAGGGATTGCTGAGAGGGGCAAAGCCACACGCCAGACTGCAAGTCCACACAGACACACCTAACTCTGCCAAACTACCGAATCAGCCCCCTCCATCTCAGCCACCTGCCCACCAGGAAAGGGTTCCACCCCCCAGGGGTCTTCCCCATCAGTCACACGATCTGCCCGCGTGCTCCCAGGGTTTGTCTTACTACCACTCTTCACAGCCTCGGGTGTCAAGTTGACACCCCAATCCAGCTGGTACAGCGGGCGACGGGCAGTGGCTGTCCACCCTGCGTGTCCAGGAAGTGAATGAGCTGCAGTGGGCGGAGACTCAGGCGTGAGGCCTGGTCATGGAAGGACCCGGCACCAAGCTTGGCGAGCCAGGGCGGCGTGGGGGTGGCAGGGAGAGGCCCCCGGCACCCGCCCCATCCCCTCTGAGCTGCACCTTGGTGCCAGCACCACCAGCTCAGGCACCAGCTGGTCCCGGGTGAGACCAGCAATGAAACCACATGCTGGGTGGACCGAGCAGCCCCTATGCTGGGGTTGGTTATAATTTCACGGATAATACATCATCTCACACATGAGAAGAATCCGTAATGTGCAGATGAAGAAAAACAATTTATTAATGTTAATAAATCCTCCAATAAAACTTCCAGGAGGACCTATAGTGATAAATTGAATAATTATGAGCATAATTATGACTAACTAGAAGTATAATTTCATGCTAATGCAATAATAATGACACAAAAGTGTAGATCATGAATTTTAACTGCTTCGTTATTTCAATTTCCACAAGTATGGACCAAAAAAAAGCTCTCAGAAATCTGATCAAATTATGGTTGACTGAGAAAGTGAGAGTGCTTGCGGAATTAAATAGACACCGCTTTGATTATCTTTACTGGGCTGCAAAATGGCCTTATGCTAATTAGGACCTTAAAGACACCGAGTGCAAGAAGTAGATGCTCCAGGAAGCAGCAGCTGAGTCAAGACCCCTGATGAGTGGGCTCTGGTCACCTGCAGGAGATGGCGCCAGTGGGAGGCGGGCTGAGGGGAAGCTGCAGAGACGGGAGACAGACATCAACCACCCAACTGACCAAGAGAGTGAGAGGCGAACGGGGGCTCCCGTGGTCGGCTCTCTGCAGGCCGGGCGTGGGCCGGGCGTGGCCGGGCGTGGGCCGGGCGTGGGCCGGGCGTGGGCCAGCGGCAGGCGTCGCTACTGGAGTGCCTCACTCATTCCACGTGACTGCGGACTCCCCTTGGGCCCTGGGAACGCGGCCCAGGGGACACAAGGCCGGGTTCTGTTTGTCTTGGCCACGAGACCCTGGCTGCAGCCAGCTCTACAAGAGGATGGGGGCGTGTGAATGGACCCCACGGGCCTGGGTAGACACAGTTGGGAACTTCTCGTCTCTGTCCTCCTGCCTCCCTGTGGGTGTCTGTGCGCCCCCCTCCACTCGCCGACCCCAGGGATTCCGCTCTGCTGTCTTCCCAGTCCCACCCTTCACGCAGACCCAGCGGGGCAGGTTTCCTCCTCAGACAGAGGCTTCGCTCTCCTGGGAGGAAGCGTCTTTCGGCCTCCCGGAAGCTGGGCCAGCCCGGCGCCGCCACCCTTCCAGGGAGCATCCGAGCTTCGCCCAGACTCCCCCGCTCGGCCTTGCTGCTCGGGGCTGGTCTCTAGGTTCCCAGAGGGCGTGGGCTTCAGCTCCCAGAGCCTGAAGGGACCCTCCTCCCAGGAGGGTTTGCTCCCGAGGGTCTCCCTGCTCAGCAGCCTCTGGTTCCTTTGCTTCTTGTTTTCTGCGTGAGTTGCCGCAGACATCTGTGCACTGTCTTCACACATTCCACCTCGCGTCTGCTTTCCCCACCGTGCTTCTCTCCCCTGTGTTAATGATCTTCTGGAGACAGAAGATTTTAATTTAATGAAGCCCAATTACCTGCATTTTTCTTCGATGGATTTTTTAACTTTTCAGTAACAGAAGATTTTTTCCCCCTAAAATTGCCGAAGTTTTAGAATCTAAACGCTACATTTTAAGCTCTGACCCATTTTTGAATTAGGTATAGATTGAAGTTTTTTTTGTGTTTATGCCCAAGTGTCCCAGCACCAGATCTTGGAAGACTACCGTTTTGGCAGTTTTGTCAAAGTCATCTGTTCACATGTGCGCGGGTCTATTTCTATCCTGCCTATTCTCTTCCCTCCAGCTCTGTATATATTTTCAAGCCAACGTCCCCCAGCATTGTTCTTCAGTTGCCGGGGGGCTCTGAGGTGCTCTGCTCGCTGATGTGAAATTTATCACGTGCTGGTCAGTTTCAGGGAAGACGCTGCTCTGGATCCTGGCTGGGTGGCGTCGACCCTGCAGAGGAAAGGCAGAACCGAGACCGCAGCAACTCTGGGATTCCTGAGCCGTGAACGTCAGCTCTGCGGCTTAAGCCTCTGAGCCCTGCTTTACAGCTTCCGGCCGCGGTGCTGCACAGCGATGAAAATTCATGAAGACATAGTTCGGATTTTGATACTACATTAAGGAGTATTTTTATATTTTATTTTCTAGATTTATGCTGTGCATCTAAAATGTAATTGATTCTTCCTCTTTCTCTTCAAAACAAGGTCTCATCTCGCTCGGATCTCAGGCTTGTCTTGAATGCACGCACCATCTGTTCCTCACTCCCGAGGGCCACAATGCCGGGCCTGTGCCACCGCACCAGCGCGATTGAGTCTGGTATTAACGCGACATCTGAAATGATGCTGAATTCACTTGGGACTGGCAGTGGTTTATGTATGTAAATAAATTGCCAGACTATCTCTAAATGTGGCTTTCTTCCTTTCAAGTTAGATATCATATGTGTGTAAATGTATGTGCATGTGCGTAGGTGTGTGCATATGTGTGCTAGGGTCTAGAAACCCTGTGTGACTCTGGGTAGAAGTGTGAGAGCAAATGTCTCGTCCATGGGAAAATCATTCAGTCTTCTACACTGAGCTCCACACTACCTCAAGTTCACAGGGTGGCCTTCATCCGTGGCAGCCAGTGGCCCCCACGCCCGGCTGGGTGGGGGCTTCATCGTGAGCTGCCTTCCACGACCCGTGATGAGCTTGCACTCACGGACATGACGGCATCCTCTTCCTCGGCTGATGTGCACTGAGCTCCGTGGACTAATGCTCTGGTGTCACGCAGTCTCACCTGGTGACCATGCGCTCCACGCGTCTCACTTGCCGCTCCTCCTTGCTCACGTCTGTCCAGGAGCAGGATCGCTCTGCGGTTTTCTTTGTGCTGTCAGCTTTCTAAGTCTCTGCTGATGGTGATGCTGGCCTTTGGGTCCAGGGGTGGGGCCGGGCCCCTCCCCCTCCCCTCTGCCGGAGAAGAGGACAAAGGGGTGCTTTGGCTTTCTCCCGGTTCTATGAATTGATTCCCTGGGAAGCGGCCCTCTATTGCGCCCTCTGAGGGTCTCTGCAGCCGACAGCTCTGTGTTCCGTCTCCTGGTGCCATGGTTTTATTGTTCTCTTCTCCTACCCAGTGTTTCAGAACTGTGCTGTTTAGTTTCCAAATATCTGAAGCGTGTTGAAGGTTCTTTTCTGACTAGTTTCTGACTCTATCCCATTTTCTTTGTGGACAACCTTTGCATGACTTCAGTCTTCAAAATGTGCTGAGACAGCTGAGAGCCACAGCGCGGGGTGTCTTGGTGAATGTTCCCGGCGCCAGCATGGACGTGCTGCTGGGTGTGCCGCTTTCTGACCAGCTCACCCCCAGGTTTCCACATTGACGGTGACTCTCCGTCCACTCGCCCCGACAGTTCCAGAGGGACAGTCTTGACCCTTGACCACAGTCACAGAATTTTATTTCTTGACAAAAGTCACTGCGTCAGCGTTTGCGCTCTGTGGCTCGAAGCTTCCTTGTTAGCTGTGCAGACTTTGAGGTTCTGAGGTGACTTCTGAGAATCTCCCTAACCTGATGCGATCACGTTCTCCTGTCAACGTGCTCTGAGGTAACCTCGCCCTGCTCGCACGAGCTTAAGCATGACGTGGTGTTGGCACCACACGTGCTCAGTAGCCACTAGGACCCCGACCTCTACGTTTAAAACACATTTTCTGTAGAAATTTGGGTTTTGGTCCTTCAACGTCTCCATTATTCCACGTTCAGAAGTGCGGTGACTACCGATGGATGCGTCCTCCAAGTTACTCCTCATTTTTTGGGTGTTCTTTTGATCCTTTTAACTCCCTTCCTGAGTTCCTTTGGACTGGCCAATCACCTCTCTAACTCTTACTAATTTCTTCGGTTGCTCCAAGTCTCCAGCTTCCTTGAGTCTGTAGCTGCTTTAGGGCTCAGCGCTGTTGGCTCCTTGTCACCCGAGTAGCCAGGTCCCCCACACCACTGCCTCACAGCCAGCACTCGGGTATTCAGCAGACACTGAAAGACAGAACCGGCCTTTCCTCCTGAGTCTCTGTGCTTTGGTTATGAAGTATGCTGTCACGCATGCCGTAAGCGTGAAGTATGCTGTCACGCAATGCCGTAAGCGTGAAGTATGCTGTCACCATGCCGTAAGCGTGAAGTATGCTGTCACGCATGCCGTAAGCGTGAAGTATGCTGTCACGCAATGCCGTAAGCGTGAAGTATGCTGTCACGCATGCCGTAAGCGTGAAGTATGCTGTCACGCATGCCGTAAGCGTGAAGTATTGCTGTCACGCATGCCGTAAGCGTGAAGTATGCGTCACGCATGCCGTAAGCGTGAAGTATGCTGTCACGCATGCCGTAAGCGTGAAGTATGCTGTCACGCATGCCGTAAGCGTGAAGTATGCTGTCACGCATGCCGTAAGCGGAAGTATGCTGTCACGCATGCCGTAAGCGTGAAGTATGCTGTCACGCATGCCCGTAAGCGTGAAGTATGCTGTCACGCATGCCGTAAGCGTGAAGTATGCTGTCACGCATGCCGTAAGCGCGAAGTATGCTGTCACGCATGCCGTAAGCGTGAAGTATGCTGTCACGCATGCCGTAAGCGTGAAGTATGCTGTCACGCATGCCGTAAGCGTGAAGTATGCTGTCACGCATGCCGTAAGCGTGAAAGGTGTACTGTGAACAGTTTCCCAACGAATGAACTGGAATGAAGAATTTAATTGAAACTGACCAATGGACTGAAAAATCCCACTCGCCAAAACTGTCAAAGAAGAAGCTGAGTTGGGGCTGGGGAGGGACCTAAGTTCAATCCAGAACCCAGGAACAAAGCCAGACATATGGTGCACATTTGTAATCCAGCGCTGGCAAGGCAGAGACAGGCAGGTCCCTGGGGTGCATGGGCCAGTCCTGACTCAGTGATTCAGACGCCCCAGGTCAATGAGACACCCCCGTCTCAACATAAGATGGATGGAACCCGAGAGACAGCTATGAAGCTGCCCCAGCCTCTGCACGTGCACCTGCATGCAAATAAATAAATATATAAGTAAGTAAGTAGATAGATAGATAGATAGATAGATAGATAGATAGATGCAGAAATCCAGGAGCAGCCGGTGGCCGCTGGTTTGGAGTCACCTGGATGGCGCATCACACCCTCTCTGAGTTCAGCTAGGACCTCTTGCCTGACACAGAAGGAAACTGAACAAGCACCAGGAGAGACTGGCCAGACTCAGGCGAGAGGGTGAGTAGGACTGGAGAGACGCGGGGCCCTTCTGGCCCGGAGCCGGCTGTTGGATGCTGTTGAGCTCGACCCGCAGCCAAGGCACTCGGAGGGTTTAGCGCCCCTCCCTGGCACCTCAATGTGCCTTTCCAAATGGCCAGGATCGGGCCATTTCCTGAACTCCCCGCCACCCCGATTTCCTGCCGCTTCCTGAACACACATGCTCCGGCGCAGAGCCAGCCTGGGAGACCTCTTGCATCCCACGTCATGGGGCCTCAGCTTACCACACTTTGTGGTTTGGCCTCTATCTCATTTTTCTTGTTTTAAGAAACTTCAAGTCAGCTCTGTCCACAGCCCCACAGAAACACCTCCATCTGCTGCAAGGGAAGGCACAGAGGCACTCATTAATAAAACGCGGGAGCAGGGCTCATTTCATGGGTAAGAGCCACAGGGCAGCTCAGCGAGCTGGAGAGCAGGCAGCACCAGCTGCGACTCAAGAACGCAGAGAACTAGGAAGGAAAGTGGGGTGTGGACCCTGACACAGGAAGAGAGACAATGCGCTGAGACATTGGAACCCCTCCCAGTAAGCCTTGACACGACCACCCAGACCGGGTCCTAAAGCTCCAGATAGAATATCGGAGGTCACGGCCTCTGGCCTGTCTCCACAGCAGCCCTGGGCTTGTGACACGTGAACGCTCGCCTCAGTCTCCCTCAGTGGGGAAGACCAGCATCAGCCGCTACAGAGAGAACCTAGGGTCTGTCTGGGATCCGCCTCAGTCTCTTGCTGCAACACAGATGCCACAGGTAAGAATCGAAGCCCAGGAGCAGATGCTGCAAAAAATAAATAATGAAAGTCAAAACAGCAGACACAAGCGAATACACAGCAGCCGGAAAATTCAAGAGAAAAACTGGAAGCTTTCTGGAAGACGTAAGAGTGCTTCCATCAGAATCAATACGAGTAATTAAATCTCTCTAAAAGTAAGCAGGAGACTCATTAGAAAGTGCAAGGCGTCATGAGTGTGCTAGTGTAGGTCAATAAATAATAGGAAATTATCAAGAGAACAAGAAGGTATTGGCATGCACACAGCATGTAGGAGGAAGGAACAGGCAGTGTAGGGGGCAGCCTTGGGTTCTTGAAGCCACTCTATGAGGCAACATGTGATTCCAGCATTGCTGGGTCTTGGGAGCCCCCTGGGTGCCCAGGACGAGGGGCAGTACCCCCACACTTCCTATGTAATGAAGGAGACCAGGATGTGGGTCCTGATCAGAGATCTAAAGGAACTTTCCAGAAACTGGTGATAATTTGAAATTTACCTGCGAGGAGACGCCTAGAAGAGCAGCAAGGAAGTGGTGAGTGTCGGATCCGGAGGCAGCACATCAGGAAAAGGCGAGCCCAAGGTTCGAGGCTTAGCGCAGCAGGTCCCAGGAGATGCTCACAGTTGGGGGGCAGTAATCCCCCCTTGAGCAGCTGAGTCCTCACTGCCAAGAACTGAGTCCCGTCTGAGTTTCCTGTGCTGAGACCCTCACACCCCGGGGGCTGCATTTAGAGACAAGGTGGAGGAGGCTGCTTGGTTCA